>JAAALK010000286.1:1208656-1291273 GCA_019279435.1 Zizania palustris | reverse complement strand
AATTCTTTCGAATCAATGGCCTGTTCCCAATACCCAACGCACCTCAGAAAAGACTACGCAACCGAAAATAAACAAAAGGCCTAAGTCTAAAGGTTTCTAACCTAGGAGCAACTGATTATAATCTGAGATTTATTAAATAAGTGCAACTAGGCAGATGAACATGGTGTAATAGGCCTAAACTTCTCAATGAAATGATCTAAATATGTGTAAGATGAAAAGAGAAGTTACTGTCCAAATTTGTCTCCTGTTCGGAACTTGGCGAAGCCCCCTTCGCACGTCGAGGTCTGCTTCGGAGGTTGGTGACGGAGCCTGTCCGAGATGCCGAAGGTGTCACGGTCTAGCCTAGTTCGAAGTGGCAAGTGGCGAAGTGTACTTCAGAGCGAAGTAAGACAATGCCGGAGCCTGGTTCGAAGTATGTACTTCGAAGTCAAGGCTTCGAACACAGCTTCGAACCGAGAGCTTCGGAGCAAGAACCTTCGAATAGAAAACTTCGAACGCAACCCACAAACAGACAACCTTCGGACAAAGATGCGAAGCCTGTCACACGACAGAAAAACTAAGTCCTAAGCCTACACTCTACCTTCGAACAGAGAAAGCTTCGGAAAGAGAACCGAAGGCTGACACACCACAGGGAAAACAAAACGAAGTCTGTCAGAAATGACAAGCTTCGAACCCAACTTCGAAGCCTACCGAAGTGTGGACTTCGAACAGCTAGATTCGGAGTATGTTGTTCGAAGTATGCGATGCTGCCCGTTCAGAAAAATACTTCGAAGCTTATCAACATAGACCGCACACCGAAGATCGAAGATTGAGCGAAGCCTTCGAAGATGTTAAATCGAAGCCTGTCTCACGGAGCTGAGGGGCTTCGAACAGAGAAAGACTTCGCCAGAGACACAGCCAGAAAAAGGTAATAGCCCTCTCAGCTTCGATCAAAAGCTGTGCAGTAGAAGGTGAAAAGCTGCACAGAACACTGTAGCTGCAGGGAAGTAGTACTACTTCCAACAGGAAGAACTAGTACTACTAGAATGAAGAACACACCCAGCCGAAGCCTCCAAAGCCTCAAAAATCATGAGAAAACTTGCTATGCTAATGAAATGAAGCCATTAAAAACCTTTGCAGATGCAGCACACAATGAAATAGGGCATTTACTGCAACATTAAAAGCAAGGCATTAAACACAGGACCAGAACTTCCTGGCGGCGCAAGCAGGGAGCAAGAGAAGAGAGCGGCAAGACAAGAGACAAAAAGTGACCCAATAGAGTGGATTTGATTTCAGCCAAAAGGGTAGTCCAAACCCTAGGGATTGGGGTCCTATTTATAGGCTCCCAACACTAGGAATATTCTACCAGCCCCTTAGGGTTTTTACAGACTCAAAAATAAAGGGAAAGACTCTACTGCCCTTAGGAATTTTTACAGACACGACTGACTGACTGTGGGCCTAGAGTTACAGATGACTTATCCGGAAGCTAAGTTTTCGTAGCGACTACGGCTTCTCTTCTGGACAGTCGGATACAAGATCAACGGTTGTCAGTTTTATGCCGAAACTGACAAAGCCTCCACCGGCTTTGCACCAGGTACCCGGATTGGGCCGGCCCGACTTCGCAGCTCTCTCAGCCCGGCAATCGCTCACCGCCCGTGTACCTGAGTCAGTCCTGGTCAACAGCCCAGTGGGTCTTCTACTGCTTCTGGCCCATGCACCCGGATTGGGCCAGCCCGACTTCGCAGCCTCCTCTGCCCGACAGTCGCTCACTGCCCGTGTACCTGAGTCACACGCAGCCCATGAATCAGCAGATCTCTTCTTCTTCTGTCCTCATTGACTATCGTTGACAATGACTCATCACTTCTGGAGCCATGAGGCCCACGCTATTCAGCATGGCTCCTCACTAGGCCCACAGTCAGTCAGTCATGTCTGTAAAAATACCTAAGGGCAGTAGAGTCTTTTCCTTTATTCTTGCGTCTGTAAAAACCCTAAGGGGATGGTAGAATATTCCTAGTGTTGGGCAGCCTATAAATAGGGCCCCAATCCCTAGGGTTTGGACTACCCCTTCTGGAATTCACTTTTTAATCCATTGGGTCATTTTGTCTCTCACGTTCTCTCTCCTGTGTGCGCCGCCAGGCTCTTGCTCATTCCATTTTGCCTTGCATTTGTTCGATTCTTTGGATGCATTAAAGCCTTGGTTCCTGTTGATTTCTTTCGGTGTGCACTGTTTGTTTTGAGGAGTTAATGCTTCGGTCTACAGGCACAGCCTAGATTTATTTCGTGAGCATAAGCTTCTCTTTTGCTTCTGTTCTTCATGAGCAGAGTACTAGTTCTTGCTGTTTGCAAGTAGTACTCCTCCACTGTAGCAATAGTACTCTAGTGTCAGCTTTTGCTTTCTACTGCATAGCTTTTTGATCGAAGTTGACAGGCCCTAGCAACTTTTCTGTCTGTTTTCTGGCGAAGCCATCCTCTCTGTTCGAAGCCCCTCAGCTCCGTGAGGCAGGCTTCAATCTAAGATACTCAAAGGCTTTGTTGGAACTTCAAACATCATTCTGTGTCCTGTGTTGCTAGCTGAGGAGTACTTTTCGAACGGACAGCGTCGCATACTTCGAGCGGCGGTACGAAGGTACTCCCCTCGAGCTCTTCGAAGTTGACACTTCGATAGGTTTCGAGGTTTGGCTTCGAAGCTTGTCGTTCTGTTAGGCTTCGCTTTGGTTTCTTTGTCGCGTGTCAGCCTTCGCTTATCTTTTCAAAGTTTGCTCTTTTCGAAGGTAGAGTGTAGGCTTCGAATTTGGTGCCTCTGTCGTGTAACAAGCTTCGCTTCTTTGTTCGAAGCTTGTATGTCTGTGTGTTGCGTTCGAAGTTTCTGTTCGAAGGTTTGGCTTCGAAGTACTTGGTTCGAAGCTGTGTTCGAAGTCTTACCTTCGAAGTACTCACTTCGAAGCAGACTCCGACTTTCTCATACTTCGCTTCAAAGCACACTTCGATTCCTACCTTCGGCATTTTCACAACACCTTCGACATACTTCGATTCCTGCCACCATCGAACTAGACTTCGACCAGCGAAGTAGACCTCGACCTTCGAAGCAGACTTCGATCTGCGAAGCAGGCTTCGCCGAGTTTCGAACAGGAGACAGATTTGAATAGGTAACTTCTCTTCTCTCTCATAGTGCACCGAGGTTGCTTTACTGAGAAGTCTATCTTGCATAGTCTTGCATATACTGTTTATCTGTCTATTAGCACTGCCTTGATAGTACTCTGTTTTGTCATCAACTGCTTCTAGGCTAGATACCTTTAGACTTAGGCTATCTGTTTGTTTTCTGCTGCTTAGTCTTTTGAGGTGCGTTGCGTATTGGGAACAGGCCATTGATTCGAAAGATTTTTTTTAAGGCGCCCATTCACCCCACCTCTGGTCGCTACTTTCGGTCCTACAGTCAGAGAGCCACAACTCGGCATGATGATCCAGCAGTTCAAGAGGCAGGATGCGTTTGGGGTAGGTTACACATATACCAAGACTGATTTTGAGAGTGCCATTAGCCGGGCAGTGGAGTGGAGTAAGATGACTCCTGAACAGAGATATCCCAAGACTCACTCCACTGAGTCTTACCAGGCTACTCAGCCCAAGGATGGACTGTTCCAAGAACAACCTAACGCTCCACCCAAGAAGCCCATCTGGGTTCCAAAGCCCAAGCATCTCCACACTTCTCTAGACTCTCTACCTGGACCCTCTCACACCAAAGAGTCTACACCCAACACCACCAAGCCCAAGAACCCCAAGCCTCAACCACATCCCAAGATGCCTACCCATCACTATGAGTACTCTTAGAGAGACGGGCATCTTGAGGAGTTTTGCTTCAGGAGGAAGTGGGTTGAGAGAGCAGAGAGAGCTCGTGGTGGGCATGAGCAGTTCTACCAACAGGGTGGTAGACTGAGAGTCCCTCGACGCAGGGAGAGTCTAGAGGCCAAGTCGTGTTGTGTAGGTGGTTGTAGAGGAGACAACATTCATGCCCGTGCTCCAGAGGGTGGTGTTCGCTCTGGCAGAGCTCTAGGTCATTTTGGATAAGGCTTTGGACCTCATGGCCAAGACTTTAGGCAGAACCGAGGACCGCGCTTTGGTCCAGACTCTTATGACTCTTTCTGCTTTCCTTTCTTTGAGCAGATGGCTCGACACTAGTTTAGCTCTTTTGCTAAACCTAGTGCCAGACCATTTGCTCCCACTTACGACCACTGATCGTGCAGGATCGAGGACTAGAGGACGTGTGGATAATGGATTCAGGATGCTCTCGCCACATGATGGGACATCGCAGATGGTTCTCCAGCCTCACTCCCCCGAGCTCCAAGGAATACATCACTTTTGGGAACAGTGGTCAAGGGAAGGTACACGGCATTGGCTCAATTCGCATCGCAGATGGTTCTCTTTGAATTTCAATTTGATCTCTGTTTCACAACTTCTTGAGAATTGTCTGGAGGTTCGATTTAAGAAGGGCATGTCTTCTGTTGTTGATTCTAGAGGATCTTTGGGTTGTCAGATCTTACCATTCGGTAAGGTTTTTCGGATTGATTTCTCTAGTTCTTTTGGCCCTTCTCGTTGTTTGATTGCTGGATCCTCCTCTGAGCTCTGGAAGTGGCATAGGAGGTTAGTCCATTTAAGCTTTGATCTGCTAGTCAGATTGAGCTCTATGGACCTTATTTGAGGATTGCCCAAGCTTAAGATGGAAAAGGATCTAGTTTGCCATCCCTGTCGTCACGGGAAAATGGTTGCCGCTTCTCACGCACCTGTGACTCAGGTGATGACTTCGTACCCGAGAGAGCTGTTACACATGGACACTGTTGGTTCAGCTCGGGTACGCTCAGTCGGTGGGAAGTGGTACGCGCTTGTGATAGTTGACGATTTTTCTCGATTATCATGGGTTTTCTTCTTGGAGTCTAAGGATGAGACTTTTCAGTTTGTTCATGACCTAATTTTGAAGCTGAAGAATGAGAACAATGGTCGGATGCGAGCAATTCGCTTTGACAATGGCTCTAAGTTCAAGAACTCTCAATTCATCATCTTCTGTAGTGATCAGGGTCTTGATCATCAGTTTTTTGCCCCTTACACTCCTCCACAGAACGGTGTTGTGGAACAAAAGAATCGCATGCTAGTCAAGATGGCCAGGACGATGCTCGATGAGCACAGGACTCCTAGGCGCTTTTGGGCTGAAGCCATGAACACGGCTTGCTATCTGGCCAACCGTATTTTTCTTAGAGCTTACCTAGGTAAGACTTCATATGAGTTGCGGTTTGGCAGATAGCCCAAGGTGAGCCACTTGCGAGCGTTTTGCTGCAAGTGCTTTGTGCTCAAGAAGGGAGGACATTTGGACAAGTTTGAGTCTCGTTGCTGGGATGGAGTCTTTCTTGGTTATGCTTTGCATTCTCGAGGCTTCCGTGTTTGGAACCTCGATTCTCAGCAGCTTGTCGAGACTTGCGAGGTTTTTTTTGATGAGTCCTTGCCCTCACTAACTCCTTCTTTTGAGCTTTCTGGAGATGATGATCTTGGAGAGTACATCTTCAAGGAAGATGTTGACTTTCCAGCTGTTGATGAGGATGGGCCTTCTACACAGCCTGCAGACCCCACACTTTCTAAGACTTCGACTAAGGACAAGGGCGGACCTCTGATCACTTCTTCCACTTCGATCGAGCTCCCTCAGTCGAGTCTAGAGGTGCCAGCTGCTGACTCCGATGAGGTGACATCATATCACTTGGGATCCCGAGCAGTTCAGCGTGATCACCCCTCAGATCTCATCATCTGTGATCTTACTGAGAGAACTTTGTGCTCTTCTGTTGACTCGTTTGATGTGTTTGTTGAGTCTGCGTTTGTTGCGTCTTTTGAGCCCAGAGATGTTTCTCATGCTCTTTTTGATTCGAATTGGTTAAACGCTATGCAAGAAGAGCTTGAGAAGTTTGTCCGCAATTGGGTTTGGACACTGGTTGAGATGCCACCCGGATGCAACCCCATAGGAACCAAGTGGGTGTTCAAAAACAAGCAAGGTGAAGATGGGGTTGTGGTGCGCAACAAAGCTCGACTAGTTGCCCAGGGTTTTTTGCCAGAAAGAGGGTATTGACTTTGAGGAGACTTTCGCCCATGTTGTCTGCCTTGAGTCCATTCGTATTCTTTTAGCTTTTGCCGCTTCTAAGGGATTTAAGCTTTTTCAAATGGATGTCAAGAGTGCTTTTCTGAACGGGTACATAGAGGAGGAGGTCTATGTTAGGCAGCCACCTGGTTTTGAGAACCCTAAGTTTCCTCGACATGTTTTTAAGCTGCAGAAAGCTTTATACGGTCTGAAGCAAGCCCCAGGGCTTGGTATGACCGGTTGAAGCAGTTTTTGTTGGGGAAGAGCTTTGTGCTGGGTTCTGTGGAAAAAACTCTTTTCTTGTTAAGAGATGCCTCATACTTCTTGATTGCTCAGATTTACGTGGACGATATTATTTTTGGTGGTTCTACTGATATGCTTGTGTCCAAGTTTTCTGAGAAGATGCACAGCGAGTTTGAGATGAGCCTCATGGGTGAGCTCAAGTATTTCCTAGGGCTCTAGATCAAGCAGACCAAGGACGACATCTTCATCCACCAAAGTAAGTACACGCGGGACATGCTGAAGAAATTTGACTTTGGTGGAGAGCTGAAGCCTCAGATGACCCCAATGGGTACATCTAGGGGCCTGGACAAGGACGAGAGCGGCGTCAAGGTCAACGATAGGGAGTATCGAGGGATGATCGGTTCGTTGCTGTACTTGACGGTGACGAGGCCAGACATACAGTTTGTCGTGGGACTGTGCGCGCGCTTCCAGTCTTCACCCTACGTGTCTCATCGGCAGGCTGTCAAGCGCATTTTCAGGTACCTTACCTATGCGCCCGATCTAGGTCTTTATTATTCAGCATCATCGTCCCTTGATTTATCTGGCTTTTCGGACGCTGACTTTGGTGGGTGCCAGCTGGATCGCATGTCGACTTCCGGTACTTGCTAGTTTCTTGGTTCTTCGCTTGTTTCGTGGTCCTCTCGAAAGCAGTCTGGAGTTGCACTTTCTACCACAGAGGCTGAGTATGTAGCTGGTGCTCACAGTTTGTTTGGATGATTTCCACTTTGCGGGATTTTGGGTTGTTCTTTCCTACCAGAGTTCCTTTGTTCTGTGATAGCACTAGCGCGATTAGTGTAGGGAAAAACCCATGTCTCCATTCAAAAACTAAACACATTGATGTGCGCTTTCACTTTCTGAGGGATCAATATGAAAAAGGTGTCATTGACCTTGTTCATGTTATACCCATCATCAGTTGGCTGACATTTTCACCGAACCCCTAGATCAGTCTTCTTTTGAGCGTTTGCGAGGGGATTTGGGTGTTGTGTATCCTTTTTAGGATATTTTGAGTCCGTTTTCTTTCTTCTTTACTCTTTTCTTGAGTCTTTTTTTGTGTGTTCATATCATGCATATTCACATATCACACTTTGAGCTTGCTTCTGTTATATGATTGATCTCCTTTACTTACTCTAGCTAGTATATGCTTTTGATTACTTGTCGATGATCATGTTTTGCTTCAGTTCACATGATATGTGTGATATCTGTCATATGCATGGATTTTATGCTTTAAAATTAAAAAATGATCACCATTGCTTCTGATAACTAGCATGTATAGGTTGAATGCTTTTGCTATCTGTTACATTCTTGGTAGCTAGTTCCTCACTTAGATGCAGATATGCAACTTGGACATCTATATGCTTTAAACATGGAAAATGTGCTATAAAATGATAAAAATCAGAAAAAATGAAAAATCCATAGCACTGCATTGTTTGCTTTTTCGCACTGCATTGTTCTGGACTGCTTACCATAGCACTTTGGTATGAACTAGGACAGTGTAATGTATGCCAAGACCAATGTCTTAAGCTTCTGATGGTCTAGTTCTAGCCTAGGCTTGACTTGGTCGGTTAGCATAAGGTTTGACATGCAAATAACCCCTAGCAAAAATGAAAAAGAAAAAGAAAAAGCCTGAAATTTAAAAAGATAACAAGTTTGCTGAAGCACTTTGTTCTGGACAATGCTTATCTTTGTAGATATCAGTTAGCCTTTGCACCTCATGCTTTACTTTGCTTGTCGGCTAGAAAATATGGTGATGCTTTTTGTTTGCAAAAATTGAAAATGCATGCCAATGACTTTCTTTAGATATCATCTGCTGCACTGATCATGCCATGTGTCTTAGATAGTATGTCTTTTGCTATACCTGCTAGATGTTGTAATTGTAGTCAATCATATTTGAGAAGCATGCTTTCTTCACTCCACCTGTAACCCAGTTGCATTCATTGCATATTTTGAGGGGAAGTTGCATTTCAGGGGGAGTTTGTGTCTATGTTTTTTTAGAGTGCATTTAGTCTCGCTTGATGAGTTAAATTGTCAACAAGGGGGAGAATATTTGGGTCACTCGATATTTTAGAAGAGTTTAGGGGGAGTTCTGGCTTTCTCTGGGATTTGTTTTAGGGGGAGTTTTAGTCTCTTTTGCCTTACTCTTTGGTTGTCCTTGTTGATAATTCTGAGATTGCACTCGTTTTGAGTTTTTATTTTGGTTAACCATAATGACCGTTGTTGGCGTAAAAGATTACGCTAACAAGTCTCTGTAGAATAGAAACTAACAAACGAAGTGTTTGCGAAAAGAACTGTTCTAAGCCTCCGAAAGGATAATAACTTAGAATAGTTCGAACGTGTGTACTGAATAACTTGTATTCCGTCCCTATTACAGGGTGAAATGGGGGGTATTTATAGGCCCAAATATTAAGGAAAAGACCTATTTACCCCTCTATTACAACCGACATAGTGGAAACTATTCGGTACCCTTGATAGGGCTAAAATGGTAAAAGACTAATCTAATTAATATAAAAGATAAATATTCCATCTTAGCTGGCGATAAAGATCTCGAATTGCCTTAGTTCGAAGATGTACTCCGAACCAACGCCTATCTTCGTACTTCGAACTTGACTCCGGGTATCTTCGAAGATTAACGTCTGGGAATCTTCGAATCCGATGTCTGCCTTTATGTTGATTCGGCAATAATCCCGAAGATGAGATATTTTCCCCCAACAGTAGCCCCTCGAATACGCTTCTCCGTTTAACCTGTAACGTTAGGAGAGCAGTATACAGAAGGAAAAGATAACCAAACATAGGGGTTATTGGATTTTAATTCATCTCCGAAATGTATGAAGATATAAACTCCGAATCAGTCTTAGGATAATTGCTTTTCGAACTATCTTAGAACCGACTCAGGAAGTTCGAAAGTCTTTTAGACTTAGAGAAAATAGCCGTTAGCTTTCTGTTTCTAACGGAAACTGTAGAATGCGTTAATTTCGGAGAAAAGTAACGGTAGGAATGCGAAACGGCATGGACTAACGGTAAAAAAGTAAAATCTAGGCTATAAATAGAAGGCCTAGAACTTACCCGGTTACCTTTTCACCGCTTTCTCGCAATCAAAACCCTTTTGAGCCCCTTGAGTTCTTGAGCCCTAGCCTCCAGTTTCTCCAAAGCAACCCGGTGACTGCAATGGCAAAGACCAAAGGTGCGGGACCTTCAGCTTTGGCTAGGCAGCAGGCCTCAGCTGCAGCAGCGGCGGCAGCAATGGCGACGGCACCTCCGGCATCCGCAGCGACATCCGTGGCGGCAGGAGGGAGAAATCCTCAAAATGTCAATGATCAAGGTCTCTGCCCGCCATCAACAAAATACTTGGATCAATCTTTTCAATTGGGGCCTTCTACCTGCAAGAGAGAGTCATTGGCAATCGCAGTGGAAGGGAAAATTAGTACCGGAGTCATGATTCGGAAGCCAGGCAAAGAAATGATTCCATCGCCAAGACCTGGAGAAGTAGTTGTTTTCGAAGCCTTCTTCGAAGCCGGCTTGGGCCTTCCAGCAGTAGACTTCCTGGCGGAGGTACTTGAGCTATTTCATGTTACCCTTCCTCGGCTCTCTCCGAATGCAGTAGCTCGTTTGGCTATTTTTCAATGGGCGCTGAGAGCCGAAGGTTGTGAAGGGAGGGCAGAAATCTTCGCTGCACTTCGTAGAGCAACATGCCAACCGAAGACCTTCGTAGGCCCCGGAGGTGAAAAAATAGTAGTAGCCTTCGGCATTATCAACTTTAGGCTTCGAGATGAGTATGCCCTTCAGTTTCCTGCCAAGGCCATCAATGCCAGATGGTATACTGATTGGGTTCTGAGATCATTTTATGCCGAAGTTGGGGCAAGCAGTCCTCTGGCCAGACCCCTTAAAGAAATCCAATTCTGGAAGGAAGCCTTAGTGCAGCCCAACGAAGGTCAGCTCGAAGCCCGCGTCAACCTGCTTCAGAAGATTAGTCGAAGGTTAAGCATGCGAGACTTAGCCGAAGAATTCCTCGGTCTGCAAATTTCTCCGCTGATGGCCAACTGGCCTATCATCTTCGAAGAGGATTCGGAGGGCGGTCTTCGAAAAATTGCTTCAACTTCGAGCCCTGCAGGTAACTTCGAAGACAATATGTTTTATTCATATTCATTCGAAGAAAAATTAACTTGATTTATTTTCCTTTTTTAGCTTCTTCAGCCCCTGTTACTTCGGAACAGATCATAAGGGCTTCAGAGAAGATTTTGGGCGCTCCAACTCCGACCGAAAAAGAATGGAGAGTCAAGTTAGTCGGAAGTTGGGAAAGGTTTAACAGAGTGTGGGGGATGTTGGGACTCACTCCACCCCCTCTGATGGATTGGGTGCCTTCGGAGAAAGGACCCAAAAAGAGAAAAGCCGAAGCTGGAGCTTCGAGTTCTGCAAAGACTCCAGTGAAGAAAGTGGCTAAAAAGCCTAGAAAGCCTGCACCTCCGAGCCCAAGATCCTCAACCTTCGGTTCTAAGGAGGATGAAGGTAAACTATTAGTGAGGTTGATTGATGAAGATGCAGCTCAAACAGCTATTCATATTGAAGATACTGCAGGTATGACGGAGTCTCAGGCTAATATTGAAGAAGTGAGAACTCCGGATGCTCAAGAGGAAGAGCAAATCGAAGCCCCTATGGGTGAGGGTGAAGTTGAAGTTGCTACAACTTCAGTTTTGGATGAAGGGAGGACTGCTCAAAAAGATACTCCGGCAGTCGAAGTTTTAACTGTGGATTCAGACGAAGACCTCACCTTCGATCCTCCGAGCAGTCCGATGCTCGATCGCCCCCAAAATGTCGAAGGTAAACTTCGCATAATTCTTTTATTATTTTCTGCAAAATTATACAATGTATAATACCTTTGCTTTTGCAGAGCCCCCTTCTGCAGAAGTACATCGCGAAGATCCAATTCAAGGGCCTTTGACAACATCGGAGCCGCACCCGGAGGTCGCTCAACAGGGGCCTGGAAGGGGTAAAAGACATATAGAGCCTCCCTCTGCTCAAGGATCAACTTCATCCGAATCAACAGATGAAAGTCGATCTACTGAGGGGGGGCCATCTACTGAAGCTCCGAAGATCTCAGGAGAACCCTCCGGAGCTTCGCCGAGCAGGAATGACCAGGAAGCTTCGGCAATGCTCCCTCTTTTAACTCCTTTTTTGGAGCAAAGAACTGGGCTTCGGAATATGCTCAAACCTTTGGGTCGAGCTAGCCGCGAAGTCGAGGAGACAGAGCTGGTAGCTATTTTAAGCGAGGCGAAGAGTTTGGAGCTAAACGTTGCCATGGAACGAGCAGCCTACCAGGTACGGAACATCTTCGAAACAATAGCAAATTATACATGGATAATATCTTACTTCGATTTTTTCTTTTCTTAGCAAGCGGTCTTGGCCCGTGCTGCAACTTTATCGGGCGAGCGTGAAATTGCTCAGCTTCGGGAAGGAAACGAAGCTCTTCAGCGCAACTTATCATTCTCCGAAGCTAGAGTAGCTCAAATGGATAATATGATTTCAACAGAACGCAGGGCCAGACAGGGCTTGGAGGCTGCAAATAAGGAGCTCGAAGCAGAAAGGATCGTGCTTCGAGCAGAAATAGAAAGGGTGCGGTTGGAGCATGCTAATGCGGGTTCCGAGCTTGTTAGGCTCCAAGCGGAAGCTAGCCAACTTCTGAATCAGAAGAATACTTTAACTACGGAGAATGCTAGGCTTTCCGGAGTTCTAGAAGAAACGACTTCGAGCAAGGATGCATTAATTGAAGAAAAGCTTAAGTCCGAGAAGGTTGCTACGGAGGTCATAGAACAGATGCTAGGTGTTCTGGAGTACTTCGGTACTACTGGATCACTTCCTTCAGATGACAACGTCACTCTCTTGCGCCGGTTAAAAAGGATCCAAGGAGCAGCGAAGCAAATGAAGACGGCGGGTATTCGTTACGGAGAACTCTCCGGACAAGTGTCTGCCATCGGACTACTTCGTTACTACGAGGACTTGGGCCGAACAATCACTCCGAGCGCAGAGGGTTCTATTACCTTTGACGACGAGTGGCTTTTAAATCCTTCCGAAGGCGTGACTGCTGCCTGGCGAGCCTTTCAAACCTCATGGAGAGCCGAAGGTCGTTCCGCGATCAAGGCTTGGATCGACGAAGGCCAACGCCAGAAGCAAGTTCGGAACCAAGCTTCGAGCAGTCAGCCTCCTCCGAACCCGCAGGTTTAGGAATAATTTAGGATTTTTGACTATGTAAAGCTTCGTGTTTATGAACCTTTATCAATGAAAATTTGTTTATCATATTTTTAGGCTTTGTCTCATACGGAAGATATCGAAGTGTTAGAAATTAACGAGGAACTTCGTTCATTATGGAACACCTTCGAACTTCTAAAGACTTACAAGCGTCCTCGATTTCTAATTCCTCGAGATGACTCCGGCGTAATTGCGCCCGAAGTAATCAAAGACGTATTGTCTTATATTAAAGAGGAAGAAAAAGAGGTTAACGTAAACACTTCGTCTTCTGAAGACACTATTTGGTCTGAAGACGAAGATGAGGTTCAAAATAAAAGATCTGAAGATCTTGGAAGCTGGGAAAGAAGCCCCGAACGGCTTCGAACTTGGGCCGAGCTTCAACAAGAACAGAAGGATTTTAGAGCTTCGAAGGGGATCAAGAGAGTTAAACGTAAAGTTATTAGGACTCCCGGCGCTGGAACTAGTCGTTCCACCCCTATCTCTAGAGACCGAAGAGGTCTTCGATTCCTTCTTGGTATAGATACCAATTTTTCATAATGTAATCTGTAAACACGTTCGTTTGAATAATGAATACCGATTTAAAATTGTCTCCATATTTACTAGCCCCTCTTTGGGTATAAGCAACTTCGAAATGTATTCAAAGATGGTTATGCGCAAAGAAAAACTTCGGAGTACAATTTTTTGGGGGTTCGGAGCCCCTCTGTAATTTAAAGATCTTTTAAAATCTTATAAAATGTCTTCGACTATTTGTAGTCAGAAGAATGGCAATTTAGTACCTTTGTCACTTTGGACTGTATTAACAGATATTCGAAGCTCATGGCTCAAATTCTGTTTTGCTTTAGCCACCTTCGGTTTATTTTTGCGATTTCTATCGAACCAATGGTTCGGAGTTTGCAATGGTCTCTTTGGACTCTTTTTACGGATGTCTACCAGCCAATGGCTTGGACTCCGTATATTTTGGCCACCTTCGGCTCTTTTTGCGGAAGTCTACCAGCCAATGGCTTGGACTCCGTAGGTTTTGGCCACCTTCGGCTCTTTTACAGATACTTCGCACCTGGAGGCTGAAAATCTGTTTTATTTAAAGTCCTTAGACTCTTCTACGGATCCTAACAAGCCGGAGCCTGGAATCCGTAGGTTTTGGCCACCTTCGGCTCTTTTACAGATACTTCGCACCCGGAGGCTGAAAATCGGTTTTATTTAAAGTCCTTAGACTCTTCTACGGATCCTAACAAGCCGGAGCCTGGAATCCGTAGGTTTTGGCCACCTTCGGCTCTTTTACAGATACTTCGCACCCGGAGGCTGAAAATCTGTTTTATTTAAAGTCCTTAGACTCTTCTACGGATCCTAACAAGCCGGAGCCTGGAATCCGTAGGTTTTCGGAGCCACTGAACCAATGGTTCGCAGTCAGCCCCTTGGGTCTTTGCGAAAAATGCTTGGCTCTACTAGCATCACCGTCCTCCTAATGCGTCCATCAGGAGTAAGGGATGTTCGAAGGGCAAAACAGGTTTCGACCCTTATCTTTATTTATAGAAAAAGGAAGTGCTACAAGTGATTACAAGGAGGCCTTAAGCGTAATATCTCTTAAGGTGCTCCACATGCCATGCATGTTTCAACTCTTCCCCTTCTAAATTAGCTAATTTAAACGATCCGGGGCGTCCTGAGCGTAAGATAACATATGGTCCTTCCCATTTGTTTCCTAGCTTCCCCGGAGCTATTACACTTCGCAATACTAGATGACCCGGTTTTAACTTACTTAATCTGACTTTTGGGTCATACCACATTTTGGTGTGTTCCTGGTACTTAGTTAGGTTGGCGACAGCTCGAAGCCTTGTCTCTCCTGACAAATCTATTGAAGTACTCCGATCGCCCTCGTCTCCGGGTTGAATTACGCGAAGCGACTCCCCTCTGAGCTCCGTAGGGGTCATGGCTTCATCTCCGAAGAGCAATCTGAATGGTGTGAAACCTGTTGATCTAGTTTGAGTGGTTCGGATGGACCATAAGATTTTAGGTAGTTTTTCGACCCATAGCCCCTTGGCCAATCCTACAATTCGGCGATTTAACCTGGAGAGGATGTTCCCGTTGGCTCGTTCGACGGCTCCGTTGGATTGTGGATGTCGCACTACTGCGAAGCATAGCTTAATGCCTAGTTCTTCACAAAATGTTTGAAAGGTATCAGCTTCGAACTGGGTTCCATTATCCACCGTTAACTCTCTGGGAACTTCGAACCTGCATACAATATTTTGCCAGAAGAATTTTTGCACGTTCCTCGAGGTGATAGCTGTTAGTGGCTCCGCTTCCACCCATTTTGAGAAGTATTCGATTGCTACCACCACAAATTTCAACCCGCCTTTTGCTGGTGGGAAAGGGCCTATGAGGTCCATGCCCCATCTAGCCATTGGCCATACCGGGGCAATAACTTGAAGCTGAGCTGGCGGGCGATGGCTCCGTCTGCCCATCCATTGGCAGCCTTGGCATGTTCGAACCAGGTCTTCAGCGTCTCTGACGATTGTTGGCCAGTAAAACCCTTGCCGGAGCGTCTTCCCTGCTAGTGCTCGAGGGGCTAAATGACCTCCGCACAGCCCTTCGTGGATGCCTCGAAGTATGTCTTGACCTTCGGGCTGGGAGATGCATCGAAGTAGGGGTGAGCATACTCCGGCTTTGTACAGCACTTCCCCAATAAGTTTGTAATTTCGAGCTCTTGCTTTCAACCTTCGAGCTTCTGGGCCTTCCGGAGGGTCTATGCTACTTTGCAACATGGTTATTATCGGAGCCCGCCAATCTGTAGTTGGAATGCACATTACTTCTGATGAGGGTATTTGGTCAGCTGCCGGCTGCTCTAATTCTTCATAGAAGGCGCCCTCCGGGAGGTCCACCGCTCCTGCTGCAGCTTTTGCAAGAATATCGGCAAGTTGATTATCTGCCCGAGGGATGCTTCGAACTGTAAACCCTTTGAATGCTGCTTCGGCCTTGCGGATTTCTTGAAGGTATTGCGCGAGATGTGGGTTTTTTGCTTGGAAGCTTTTGTCGATATGCCCCGCGACGACTTGGGAATCTGTCTTGATCACTATTCTTGTAGCTCCGAGTGCTTTAGCCTTTCGGAGGCCTAGCAAGATTCCTTCATACTCGGCAATGTTATTAGTGGTTCGGAAGTTGAGTCTTGCGGAATACATTGCCTTTTGCCCTGATGGTGACAAGATGATGGCCCCTGCCCCGGCACCTGATGCTTGATAAGCTCCGTCGGAGAATATTGTCCAGAAACCTTCAGAGGGTTCCTCCGGGGTCCATACTGCAGATGGAGTCCACTCTGCTACGAAATCTGCTATAATTTGAGATTTAACAGCCGTCCTCGCCGTGAAGGAGATTTCGAAGGGTGCCAGCTCGACTGCCCATTTTCCAACCCTGCCTGTGGAATCTTTATTTCGGAGCATATCTCCAAGAGGATACGACGTAGGGATGATGAGGTTATGCGCCAAGAAATAATGCCTTAGCTTTCGCGAGGCCATTACTAGGGCATAAGCAAATTTTTCGAGCTCGGAGTATCTGACCTTGGCTCCGGATAATGCCTCCGACACAAAATAAATTGGGTTTTGTACCAACTTTCCTTTAAGCTCGACCTCTCGAACCAGCACTGCGCTTACTGCTGCAAGATATAAAAGCAATGCTTCCCCTGGAAGGGGAACAGTTAAGGTTGACAATGCGCCGAGGTATGCTTTTATATCTTCGAAGCTTTTCTGGCACTCCGGTGTCCAGGTGAAGCCTTTGGATCTCTTCAGCGCCTTGAAAATTGGGAGGCTTCGCTCTGCCGACCTGGACAGGAATCTGCTGAGTGCTGTGAGCCTTCCTGCTAGCTTCTGTACTTGTTTCAAATTCTCTGGCGGAGCCATCCTTTGCAGCGCACTTATTTGCGTTGGGCTAGCTTCAATCCCTCTGCTCGAAACTAAGTACCCTAACAGCTTCCCTGCTTGTGCCCCGAATATACATTTTTCGGGGTTGAGGCGCACTCCACATGCTCGGAGGCTCTCAAATGTTTCAGCTAGATCTAGGCTATGCCGGTGCTTTTGAGCACTTTTTATTACAATATCATCCATGTAGGCCTCGACATTGCGACCTATCTGATGACCTAGAGCCTTAGCTATTAAGCGAGAAAAGGTGGCTCCGGCATTCCGTAAACCAAAAGGCATTCTTACATAGCAGAATACTCCGGAAGGAGTTATAAAGCTTGTCTTGGCTTCGTCTTCACGCTTCAGCCATACTTGATGGTACCCGGAATAAGCGTCGAGAAAGCTTAATAATTCGGAGCCGGCTGTGGAATCTATAAATTGATCTATTCGGGGCATTGGGTAGGGGTCTCGTGGGCATGCTTTATTCAACGAGGTGAAGTCAATACACATGCGCCACTTGTTCGAGTCCTTTTTTCTTACAAAAACAGGGTTAGCCAACCACTCAGTATGGGCTACCTCCCTGATAATGCCAGCCCTTAACAATTTTTCTACTTCGGCCTTGGCTAAGCTTGCTCTTTCTGTTGACAGCTTGCGGAGCCCCTGACGCACCGGCTTGGCCTTCGGGTTGACGAGCAGACTATGCTCGATGATGCTTCGGTCGACCCCAGTGATGTCTTCGTCGGTCCAAGCAAATATGTCTAGATTCTTCTTGACGACTTCTTCTAACGAGGCGGTTATTTCCGGAGATAGCCCCTTGCCAAATTTCACTGGGTATTCTTTGCCATCTTCCGAGATTATTCTTGTCTCGACATCACCCTCCAGGCTTGGCTTAAGTGAGGATCCCTTCGGAGGGTTCAAGGCCTCCGGTATTTCCTCGGCGCTTTCCGCCACATTATGCACTTGTCGGGGGTCCAATGGCTGACCATGGCTATACTTTGTCCTCCTGGCTACAGCTTGGTCTCCTGAAATAGTAAGCACCCCACCTTGCGTGGGCATTTTGAGACAAAGGTAATTGTGATGTGCTATAGCCCCGAATTGGTTCAACATCCCTCGACCGAAGATAGCATTGTAAGCGTAAGGGGCATCCACCACATCGAAGATCACCTCTTCTACTTGGGCCAGAGGCCCCTCTCCGAAGGCAACCTCGAGGCCTATTTGGCCGAGGGCATCGAGAGGCGGTCCTGAGAACCCTTGAAGCGGTCGGGCTGCTGGAAGCAGATGCTTGCGAGGTATGCACATCTGGTCAAAGGCCTGGACGAAGAGTATGTCTGCGGAGCTCCCGCCATCTACCAGGATCCTTCGAACATCTGCTCCTGCTATATCGGCAGAGATGACTAATGGGTCAGCATGGGGAAACTTCACTCCTGCCGCGTCGCTGGCCGGGAACGAGATGGGCACACGGGACCATTCTGGCATCCCTTCGGCGGAACTTGAGGTCCCAATGTGCCCGACCTCGCGGACGTACTCGCGACGCTGTCTCTTGGACATGCTTCTGAGGGTCCCCCCTCCGGAGATGGGCAGGACCACTCTCTTGTCGCGGTCTTGTGGGTCTTCTTGCTTTGGTGGTGGCATAATACTGGCCACCGGTAGCCGCATGGGGGCTTCGAGGGCACCGGCTCGGGCCACAGTTTGAACAGGCTCTGAGCGTGCCGTTGGTGGAGCTCGATCCGAAGTACCCCGCCCGGTATTTCTCTCAAGGTAGTCGCCCCGAAGGGCTAATACTGCCTTGCAATCCTTCGTGCCATGGCTTCTGTTGTCGCCATGCACGCAATAGAAAAAACTCTGGCGCCTACCAGGCATCCTTTCTTGAGGCATTGGTGGCCCAGCCTTGAAATTTTTTACCTGCTGGAAATTGGCAGGTGCTTTCGAGACCGAAGGTGCAATGTTTAGCACCTCCGAGCGGAAATGCTTCTTCCCTCGCTTGTACTCGTTGGAACGGTTGTCTTGTGGAGGCTGCAGTGTAGCGGAGGCTTCAGGCTCCCTTTTGACCTCCCGGAGGGTGGGAAATGTCGCTTCGACTCGCCGAAGACATCCTTCCTCCGCCTTGGCATACTGTTCAAAGTACGCCATGAGCTGTGCCACAGACGTTACCGGCTTCCGATGGAGTTTGCTGAGGAGGTCGGGGTTCAGCACCACTTCACGGGCAGCATCAACTACCGAGGAGGTAGAGAGGCCCTTGATCTGTGACTTGGTGTGGGCGAAGCGTGTGAAGTACTCCCGGAGGGTTTCTCCCACCCGCTGCTTTACCTGAAACAAACTTCCTGTGGACATTGGGGCCATGAAGGTACCTTGGAAGTTGCTCACAAATTTCTTTTTGAGTTGTTCCCATGAACTGATCGATCCTAGCTTTAGGGACCAGAACCAGCGGAGCGCCACACCTTCGAGAGCGAGGGGGAAGCATTTTGCCATGGTGCTTCGCACCCCTCCACTTGCTTCTATTGCCAGGGCGTAAGAGCGGGCGAATTCTCCGGGGTCCGACCCCCCGGAGTATTTGTGCAGCTTCGAGGCCTTGAACCTGTGGTCGAAAGGCACTCTCTGTAGATCAGGGTGTAACGGAGACTCATTATCGAAGGAGGCATTCTCGGCTTCCTCCGGGACTTGTATAACTTCTGGGGGATTGCGGGCTCCATCGTCTTGAGGCTCCCTTGGAGTTTCGGTGGAAGCTTGAGTGCGGAGGCGATCGGCGGCCTCTTGCCTCCATCTGGATACCTCCTCCTGAAGCCTGGCTAACTGCATAGCCTCAGTTTCGGGAGGGCCTTCGTCTTCGTCGGAGGGCACTTCTGGATCCCTGCTTGCTGCGTAGTCGGTCTGAAGCACCGTAGGAGGAGGCAGAGGGCCCCGGGGCGCTCGACGCCCAGCTGTCTCTGCAGGAATCGCTGGATTAGCTGAGGGTTCGGCTCCATTGGTCCGAGGGGACCTTCGAAGAGGACCCGAAGCTTAACCACGCTTCGGAGGCATAGCTAGCCGTTAAGATGTCTTGGAGATGGAGGACTTCGAACGACTCGAGGGGTCGAGAGAAGGCTTTCGAGCTGCACTAAGAAGCCCTTAACTGAAGGGTGCGCAGAGTCTTGGGACTCCGAGGCTCCCTCTGTAAGTACTCTTCGGAGTGCAGTCAGCAGTAGAGAACAAGCTTTTAGAACTTGGTTCCCCACGGACGGCGCCAACTGTTGGCGTAAAAGATTACGCTAACAGGTTTCTGTAGAATAGAAACTAACAAACGAAGTGTTTGCGAAAAGAACTGTTCTAAGCCTCCGAAAGGATAATAACTTAGAATAGTTCGAACGTGTGTACTGAATAACTTGTATTCCGTCCCTATTACAGGGTGAAATGGGGGTATTTATAGGCCCAAATATTAAGGAAAAGACCTATTTACCCGTCTATTACAACCGACATAGTGGAAACTATTCGGTACCCTTGATAGGGCTAAAATGGTAAAAGACTAATCTAATTAATATAAAAGATAAATCTTCCATCTTAGCTGGCGATAAAGATCTCGAATTGCCTTAGTTCGAAGATGTACTCCGAACCAACGCATATCTTCGTACTTCGAACTTGACTCCGGGTATCTTCGAAGATGAACGTCTGGGAATCTTCGAATCCGCTGTCTGCCTTTATGTTGATTCGGCAATAATCCCGAAGATGAGATATTTTCCCCCAACAACCGTTTTTCTTGCTTTTGTTCGGCTTTTGGTCATAAGGGTTAAACTTTTATTTTTTTTCTATCTTCTTGTGTTTTGCTTTCGTGTTTCCACATGTTTTGCAGGTACTGAAGAGTTGCTGAAGAGGGTGTTGACAATGCACTCATCAAGGGGGAGATTGAGGAGCCATGTTAAAGAGCATGGGTCTCATGGCTCTAGATGTGATGAGTGATTGTCAATGGAAGTCAAAGAGGAGACATGAAGAGAAGATGAGACCTGCCGTGTCTAGGCCGCGTGTGACTCAAGTACACGGGCAGCGAGCGACTGTCGGGCAGAGGGGCCGCGGAGTCGGGCTGGCCCAATCCGAGTACATGGGCTAGGAGCGGCAGAGGATCCACTGGTCTTTTGACCGGGATTGACTCAGGTACATGGGCGGCGAGCGATTGCCGGGCTGAGGGAGCTGCGGAATCGGGCCGGCCCAATCCGGGTAGCTGGTGCGAAGACGGTGGATGCTTTGTCAGTTTTGGCGCAAAACTGATGACCGCCGATCTCGGATCTGACCGTTCTGAGGCGAAGTCGTAGCTGCTACGAAAGCTTCGCATCAGGATAAGTTATCTTTATTTAGGATTTTACTATTTTGCCTTTAGGCCCACTGTCTGTGTTAGTCGAGTCTGTAAAAAATCCTAAGGGCATGATAGTTTTTTCCATTTTTATTTCAGCGTCTGTTTAAACCCTAAGGGTATTTTTGGTTTTTTCCTAGTCTATTGGACTGCCTATAAATAGGGTCCCAATCCCTAGGGTTAGGGTTAACTCACCTAATAGAAAAATTAGAGTTCAAGTTTTCACTTTCCCCAAGTTTGTCTTGTTCATCTCTTCTACCGCCATTCTATTAGCGCCGCCATCAATTTCTATTGTCTGGGAGTGTTTTTCTGTGGCATCAAACTGATCGACCGCTGCCGACCTGATTCTTAACCATCACTGGTGTGCGAGGTTTTTGCTCCATTGTTTTTTATCGTCATCGTTTGTTATCGGTTTTTATGCTGCCATGTTTCCTGCCTTGGTTGTTCTTGGTTAGCATGCTCGTGCTCAAAGCGCAGACATCTGTATTTATTTTCAGCACCAGTACGTCCCATTTTTAAGATACATCCAACCGTGCACAGTGATTGCTTTACTTCTGGCTTCCACTAAGCCATCCACCGATTTACGTGCAAAGGATTGATATATATTATGTTTCTAATTTAATCGTCACTGTTGAACGATTTCTATTTTTGAGTACTACTTGCTGGCCACTATCTCATCAAGCTGCACATTGTACTACTCATACGTGAGGCTACAGATTGCAGCTTCATTTTTGTTGTTTGATTCCTGCAGCAGCCAAGTTCTTGTGTTTTTTTATTCCCTGTGTTTCTTGAAGCATTTCACAATCCAAGGCACTGTAGTCGATATTGTGAATCCCTGTGCATGCAGCTTTGCTGCACTGCACTTCACATCGAGCCACTGTCACTGCCAAGAAAATTTATTATTGCACACAAGGCAGAGAAGAAAACCAGTGCTAGTGTTCTTGGTCACATCAAGTCTGTACATCCACACGTTTTTTGGCATTTAAATCAGTTGATTTTTTCTGTCTTCTGTGATCTTCTGCGCCCACAAGGTTTACTCGTCATAGTCTGTGCAACACCAACAACCGCACCAAGACACGCTGCACCTGCGATCAAACAGTACACGCGGCTAAATCACGCAGGCTTCGACCCAGGCCAGACTTCGTGCGACGGCTTCGGACAGGCTTCGGCAAGTATCAAACAGGAGACAACTTTTGAACAGTAAACCTTCATCTCGTTTTGCATGCACTTGAATTAAATGCTTGTGATGATTAATTTTTTATGATGCTTGAAATGCCTATGTTTTCAATGCTCCATTAATCTGCCTTTGAACACTGTGTTGATGTCTTTTTGTTTAGGACACCAGTCGTTTTTAGGCTAGATTATTTTCTGCACCTGTAATCCTTTTTTACTTCTACTAGTTGGTTGTTGAGGTGCGTTGGGTGTTGGGATCAGGCCATTGATTCGCACGAATTTTTTAGGCGCTCATTCACCCTCTCCCCTCTGGTCGATACTTTCGGTCCTACAAGTGGTATTAGAGCTTGGGTAGGGTTTTTCCATACCTTAACCGGTTCTAAACCCAGGTAGTGATCATGACTTCTTCTAGAAAGGTCCCATCCCTGGAAGCTTTTGGCTATACTTATTGGAAGATTCGCATGCGAGCCTATCTCATGAGCCAGAGCTCGGACATTTGGGACGTTTGTGTTCACGCTACTTTCACCATATTGCCTATTGCTGAGCATATATCCCCCGAGATAATCGCCCAGCATCAGAATAACAACAGCCGGGCGGTGGAGGCTTCGTGCGCTGCGGTGGCTAGGGCCGGTGTGCGTGCCGCTGGGGAGTCGCCGGCGGGTGCCAGGCCGCGCAGAGGAGCACCGCTTGCGGCTGTCGGCGCGGGTGAGGGTTAGTGACCTGCGCGCTGAGGCGCGGATGGAGCGACAGGGCGCGCCCTGTGCCGCGGCGGGGTGCAGGCGCTGAGGGGCGCGGGTCACGGAGGGAGCCGTCATTGGGCGGCGTCTTATGGACCGGCGACCGGCGCGTTTCGGACTGTACTTTGTTACAAAAGGAAAAAAATGTTGAAGACCATACACAATTTGATGAATGACTTGTGTCGTGTGTTCTTCTGGTTCTTTTCATTCTGTTCTTGAGATTTCTTGTCTGTTCTTGTTGTTCTCTTTGGCCTTGATTCGCAATAGAGCATGTGTGGCTGATAACGTGTTGTAAATCGAGATCGCAAGAATGAGATTGAAACAGAATACAGATTGATACAGAAATTGGTAGAACAAGAAGTGCTCTTTATTGATTCAATATACAAGTATTTATACAAGTGAAACAACGTCAATTTTTTGTAAACATCGTTTTGTACCCGACGCCTTGCCACTTCTTGTCATGTCGGTTGAAGAGGAGACGTCCGCTTCTAATGAAGGCATCGCTCCATGAGATTAACTCCAACAGAGTCCAATAGATTATAGCCATATAGGTAGTCCAATAATGAGCCACATGGGCCGGGCGCGTTTGCCACGTAATCGTTCTCGCTAGCAAGTCGCTTCGGCCGCGGTTGCGCCTTCCGCTTGCTACTGCCCGCGTGCGTGGCTGCGTGCGACCCACTCTACCATGAGACGGAGATTGCTCGCCCGCTCCCGCTCCCGCTCCACACACATCACCGACGAAGATGCTAATATCTCCCAAGCTTGCAGCGCCGCCCGCGTGCCATCGATCCGCTGCAGGGCCCCGCTGCCCTGGCTTTTTCCTGCCGGCAGCGGCGATGGTGACTCGACGGCCCCGCCGACGATGCCGTTTGCTGCGGCGCTACTCAGCGCCTCTCATGATAGTCGCCGTCATGGGTGCTGTGCGCACGCAGAACGCAGAGGGCTGCTTCGATCGCGAGGAGCTCCGGATGTTGTGCCAGGAATCTAACCCGGAGGCAGCCATTAACCTGCTCGACGAAATGCTCCAACGAAGCGGCGCCGGGGCGTTGGTTGACCTCCGGTCGGAGGAGCAAGTCGCGGTGCTCCAAGCCTGCGGGGAGGCGCGATCTTTGGCCTCGCTTAGGAGAGCGCACCGGTTGCTGTCTAGATCCCTGCCCGTTATCCCCACGGCCATCTTGCTCAGGATTGCCTCGTTGTACTACAAGCTCGGCGCCCGCAGCGATGCCCACAGAGCCCTCGAGGGAGCGTCGAGGCCGCCGGGGAAGAACGGGCAGGAGGACTTCGACGCGAAGCGGCTACAAGCGTACGAGAAGGTGCGTGAGCTGCACGAGGAGATATGCGTAGCGGGGTACGTGCCGGACACCCGCTACGTGTTCCATGACATCGACGAGGACGCCAAGGTCCGCGCGCTCATGTACCACAGCGAGCGCCTCGCCATCGCGTTTGGGCTAGTCAGCACGCCACCTGGCATGCCGCTCCGTGTTATCAAGAACCTCCGCATCTGTGGCGACTGCCACAACGCCGTCAAGCTCATCGCCAAGGTCACCGGCCGTGAGATCATTGTCAGGGACAACAAGCGATTCCACCATTTCAAGGACGGTGATTGCTCCTGCGGAGACTACTGGTGAGTCGTTTCTCGACCTCCACTGCCATTGGCATCCATTACTGTAGTTTGTAAATTCTTATTTGCAACTCGTTTTGGTGATGAAAGTATTGAATTGTGAGACTGGAGAATAGTCCGAATATTGGATTGGTTGTATCAAGGTGGTTTCAGTTACGTTTTTTCGTCATAGATTGATTCAAGGATCCTCTGAAAATCCTTCGTGACTGCTCAATCTCGGAATGAAATCCCCTGCAGTCGACCCCCTCTACGCCATCTGATTTCGATCCGATGAGTGTCGGAGAAACATTAAAGGAGGCTTTGGAGGTGGATTCTGTACGGAGTGAGACCCACCTCTCTCCATAAAGAGGTTAGATATATAGTTTCACTAGCATGTCAAGAAAGTGTGTTAACACAGAAATTGTATGGATCTTGATACTTGAAGGCCTATAATAGGTCCTTCAGTTTCATAAGTATGCTAGTCAATTTTATGGTAGTAAATATTAATTGTTCTAGGCCGATCGGTTGATGACTTGATACCATCGTCAGCCAATACCGGAAGACCATATCGGTTGGACGTCCGATACGAGATAGCATACGCAAATGAATGTAAACTGTGTTTCAATGTCTAAGCTGGTTACTTGATGACATTTTACTAGGTCATATCCATAGCAATCGGCTAAACATGTAATCATCGGGAAATAACATAAGCCTATCAGCTCATTTAATGGCAATCTACCGTGACTCTATGAACGATGGAACCTAACTGAGATGGTCTTAAAACATTACTCATATCATTATTCGTAGAATAACGTCTTGTTGAAGTATTAGCCAATAAATTATATGTTCATACTTAATTAACCGATGGAGTACAAACTTAGTAAATCAGACTAAACCGAGACGTTACCATATCAACACCAATTTTGTGGCTCCATCTAGCCTACGGATTTAGACTAGCGTGATTGACATAATAAGTCTAATCTAGACATGAAGTGCGTAATGAATAAGATTAGAATGTTACGTCGATATTGCATTGATCTAATCAAAATATCGAACCTAATCGAGAAAGTCTTGATTAAAACAACATAATATACAATAAGGCTACCTGTTGGTGCGTTTTTTGGTCATACTTTGACAAATGTGTGGCTTGAAAGATCTGTTTAACTCCAGTACAAGTTCTACGTTCTCAGAAAAAATGCTTCAAAGAGTGCCAATCAGATTTGACCTTGCAACTGATAAGGAAAACATGAAAACATAATTAGTAGCATAGCCTATCAACTATCGAGCCGATGATCGCAATGAGGATAGGATAATCGTGGACTATTACGTCGATTGTCCATAGGGCCGATGACCATGGGTGAAGCAATTGGGCGAGCGTCCATTGGCCGATGAGTTAGGCAGTTTACACATATGGGACGATGAGTGCTTTCCGATGGCGAATAAGATATGACATTGAATTGAAGATAATATATCGGCTTTTACTCCGACAGAAATAAATAAAACGTACAAGATAACATGTCTATATCATGAAAATCATCACAATAACTAGATCAGATCTAACCAAGACAGTAGCTAATAACGATGATCTTAATAATATATCAAAGTATCATGCATGCTTTATTTAGATGAATGATATACAACATGAAAAAGATACAATAGTAAGAGATGTCGTACCTAACCAATGAAGCCTCAAACTACCACACATAGATCACATCAATATAAGAAATCAATCTGATGCAGCCTTAGATCTAGCTAATACACCGAGATAAATCGGTGACCGTACTATTTTGACGTTCACCTCAAGAGATCAATTTGATGTAACCGTGAGGATACTGATCTAGTCGATATTGTCGTCGGGGATGGCAGAAGTCACCTCTTCATCGGAGAATGAAACGATGTAGCCCAGCTCTGAGTGCCGAATCCCATCGAGATTAACCTTGAAAAGCCAAAGGTGGCGAAGCGTCGAGTAGTTGTTTGATAGAGATGTGCTTTTAACCTAGCTAAGGGGTACATATGTATAGTCCAGAGAATTTCCATTCAAGTATTCTATCTTAACCGATTCTAGATAATCTTTATCTTTTTCTCACTTTTATCTCCATCGATTCTTCCTATCTGGTCATGTTACACGTCATGGACAAGCTTCTTTGACCATCTTTGACCGAACCTCTTTAACTTTTATTGACCGTGTGGCATCTATGGTGGGCCTTGGGCTTTACAAAATCTTGGCGTCAACACTACCCCTATTCGTGATTAGAGGTCTTACTCAACTGATGTAGCCATCTCGATCAGGAGTCATCCGAATGCTACATACCTAACAAGAAGGCGATACTTCGAAAGTTGATTGATCGTTATAGTACATGATTATTTGGGGTCTGTTGGGGGAGATAATTCCAGCAGTATTCCAGGCGAGGTTAACGGTCGTTATGAGTATCACGGCCTACGGCCGCGTGGGCCTGAAGAGCAGTAAAGAGATTGGCGGAAGGCACTCTAGGTTAGCCTCAGGGCCGAAGGCAGGTTCCGAGGAGGCTTAGTGTAACACCCCAGAAATTAAAAGAAATAAAATAAAAGAAAGTATTATTTAAATCATTTTTGGATTTATTATTAAAGGGAAATTCACAAAAGAACCCAAATAAAGCCAAACAGGGAGAAATACTCAAAATTTGGACTTGAAAAATTTATGAGATGAACTAAAGACCAAAATATAATTTTAGGAATTTTTACAAATTTTTATCCACAGTGATTCAACCCTTGATCAAATAAATGAATTACTAGAATTATTTTAAATCAGAAAACAGTTTTAATCTTTAAAGGGCCTCAACCCCGAATCCTCCCTCAGCCCGGCCCAGCCCACTCATGAGCCACTGACCGGTGGGTCCCGCCTGTCGGCGCCGCTCCCCTCGTCTCTCACCCGCTCGCGCCCGCCTCGGCCCCACCAGTCAGCCTCAGCCCCACCCCTTTCGCCCGCTGACAGCCGTGGCCCGCCTGTCGGGTTTTCCTTTTCTGTTGCGCCCACTGACAGGTGGGGGCCACCTGTCAGCATCGTCTTCTTCGTTGGAAGGGGATCCCCCTTCCTTTCCTGGCGATCCCTTTCCTTCCCTCGCCGCCGGCCGCCCCGATCCGTTCGGATCCACCTCGGACGCCCTTCCTTGGACCACGACGACCCCCTTCCATCTTCATGCCACGCGTTTTAGCAAGAATGGAAGCTCGCCCACGCAGATGGAACCCTCGCCGGCGCAAAAAAGGAACCCTTCGGGTTTCCTCCGTTTGCCCTGCCTTATACATCGTCGGTGACCCCTATAAAAACCCCTCGGCTCACCGCACTCCGCCCACACCTCCTAAGCCCTAACCGAAGCCTTCCAGAGTGCCGTCGCCCTCTTCTTCGAGCTTCGGCTCTGCTCCACCTCCGGCGAGCGATCGCCATCGATCCCGACCCCCTTCGCCCTAGCCACCGCCACCGGAGTGATCGTCGACCACCGCCCGTCCTCGGCCACCCCTCTGTTGGCCGTGGACACCGCCGGATCGCCGTCGCCGACAAGCACCCGAACGCTCTACTTCGTCTACCCTCGCCGCCGGCCGCCGTCCGTCGCCCTCTGTCACCGCCAGAGGTACCATCGTGATCGCCATCCTCCCCGCGTTCCATTTTGGCCCTAGCTAGGCCCCTAGGCCCTCGCCGTTGCCACCGTGGCCGCACCCGAGCCCGCCGTCGCCGGAGACGAAGGCGGTACTCGACCCCTTAGCGCGTGCCGTGCCGGATTCCATCTGAGCCGCACGATCGCGAACGAAGGGCACAGATTAAATCCCTTCGGGATTTAATCTCACCCGTAGATCTGGCCAAAGGGGTACGGGGCGATCGCAGCCGTCGATCGTTACTTGAACCCCAGGATCAATCTGGTGCGTCCACGTATACCCTTTCGCCACGTTTTAATCTGAGCCGTCCAATTTCATTAAACCCTCCCGCCTCGCATCTGGCCGCTGGATCCAGATCCAACGGTCCAGATCGCTCGGGTCCACGCGCATAGCCACGGGTTCACGGTGAACCTGGTTCACTGTGGACCAGGGACTGTTTTCAGTTTAAATAAAATCCAGAAAATAGTTTAAACTTCAAAATTCATATCTTGCTCATTTTAACTCCAAATTTCACCATTCAAATTTTGTTAAATCCAGAATATTATTCTCTACACTTAAAAGCCATAAAAACAGTGTGTTTCTGTTACCCAAAATATTATTAATAAATAAAGGAATAAAAACCCCTTAGGGTTAAAATTTGAAATACAGAAAATAAATTAGGAAAAATCCTAAAAAAGTTTAAGTTTTACTGTTTTATACCCAACTTTAATATTAAAATATTACTTCACATAAAAACATCCACAAATATGAATATTGCTTATTTGGTGGATTTTTATCTGTTTATTGAATGTATTATTTATTTTTTTCCGTATCGAGAAGACTACGAGTTCGTCGAGGAGCAGGAGTTCTACCCCGAGGTTCCTCCATCCCCCTTTGCTGATCAAGGCAAGTCATCGACCACCTCTGTGGAAACAGTTGATCATAATTGAGCCCATGTTTTAATAACTTATCGCTATAACCCATAGGTTAATATTGCATTAGACAAATATTCAAGCCTTACACTTATATTTATTAGATCCCTGTCCTTGTGTGCAAACCCAAGCCATGCTTATTGAGCCTTAACTCCTTGTCACTCTACTATAAAAATATTAGCTAGTGCCCAATGTACCGGCACAACTGCTATAGGATAAAAAGAATGAGTCGTAGATAGCTGGATTCTGTATATGAATTTTCCTGTTATTCTCGTCTCTGGACTCTGTTGGAGTTGGCTAGGTTATAAGTATGGTGGGTTCCGGGTGCAAGCTCGGGCACTGGTTTGTCGCACCCGGGGCACTATAAGGACCGGTCTGCGGGATCTGTTGCAAAGCACTTCCGTACCAACCACAAGTCTAATGGGTAAGTCCTAACTGGAAGTATGGAATACTCCGGCTCGATGCACCATAGAGGAGGGGGCAAGGGGCTAGCCTGCGGGCGACTTGTACCGACGAGGCTCAAGGGGGGTATGGTGGGGCTCCGATGCGTCGGGACACCATATGAAACCCATAAGAGGGTGCTATTGAGTCCGGGAGGACTATATGGAAGGTTTTGGCATGAGTTCCCGTGTGATGGGTCATCTCGTTACACTTCGGTGTAGGTGATGAGTGCGTGCCTTGTGGGTACAGTGGTACATCTCTGATCGGAGTAAAATCAATCTTTTCGAAAAGCCGAGCCCACGGTCAAGGGCGGGTTGTGTGACTACTCGCAGTTAGTTTACAATTGTTTGATGGTTCAAGTTATTCATGGCATGTAAGGACTGTTGAGCGAGGTGGGGCTGACTGTACCCCTCGAGTTAGAAGATGATGATACACATGCACATGTTTACTTTTCCGTACTAATAAATTGCTCACATTTAAAGCTTTACAATTATGCTGCTTCCGCAAAATTAGCCACTATCCCCCTTGTTATTATCTTGCATTATATTTGCATTCGGTGGCTTGCTGAGTACATCTGTACTCACCCCGTTGACTTACAACATCAGAGCCCGTCTACTACGAGGAGGATGAAGGTCTGGAGTAGCGACCCAGTCAAGGCGAGACTGGAAGGAGGCGTTCATCTAGGACCCTTATTTTATTAGTTTCTCTTCACCTTTATTCACTTTTGTATTAATACGGTCTATGAACCGTGAATGATTGCCCGTATTGTACGTGGTCGCATGATGAACGTCTTGTTTTATTGATTTTCTATGGAATTTCAATAAAGTCCTGATTTATTAAATCGGGGCGCGACAAGATGGTATCAGAGCCGACTTGACTGTAGGAAGCCAAACAGACCTGACCCTAGGACCTATATTTACTATATTTTCTTACAAACACTGCTTATCCTCTCATCTTCCGAGGTTTTCACAAAAATTTTTCTCTTTTGTAGATGCCGGTTCACATCATGAGCGGGACTCTTCGTGACGAGGCCGGATTCATCAGCGAGCTTCGCGTGCTCGTTGACTTTTTGGGGTTTCCCCATGAGCCTGCGTTCCACGGGATCTTTCCCGATGCGAACGAGAGCTACTGCGAGGTCACGGTTGTGATCCGCCCCTCCTCCACGCAGCCACCCTTCTACACCCATGGAGTTGGAGGACCTTCATTCGTGGTGGCTAGCCAGCGAGCCGCTCTTTAGTCCCTCGCCGAGCTTCGACTGGTATACGACTGCCACCTCCGCGACACCGTCTACCGCTTCATGCCCATGCGCACACCCGGAGTCACCGCAGCATCTACATCAGCCCCCTCACACAGAGCAACTCCGCCATCACCCGCACGATGAGACTCTTGGAGGCCATGGACAACCTCCACACAGAGGCCGTCCTCGACGCAGACAGCCAGCACGACACCATCGACTTCTACCACCACACTTCGGAGAACCTGACCCGTGAGAATGCCGAGCTTCGTTGACAACTTGAGCAGAACCCTCTGTTGACCCTTGAGGTGGAGGAGTTGAGGCGTCAGAACGAGCTCCTACGCCAGGGCGCCATGGTCCACACCCAGCTCCGTCAGCAGCTCAGAGAATTGAAGAAGGACATAGAGGAGATCGCGCCTCTTCCGCCTCGCAGGAAGAAACCCCTTCGGATCCCCACTGTGAGACCCAAGAGGATCTCCCGCAGCGCACCACCCGCCGGACCATCCAGCTCCTCGACCCCGACCGTCTCCCACGAGCCTGAGATCGAGCCGTCCCCCGAGCTGCCATAGACGTAGATATACGGTTGATTGTTATTTTCATTTTTTGCTTGCTTGTATTAGCATTCATGTCAAAACATAAGGCATGAATGAAGAATTAAATAAATGTAACCGCAAGAACGGTATCTTTTGAAATAAAATATAAAGAAGTTCACTAAAATAAATGTGTCTACCTTGAAAACTCCAGGATGACCAACACTCAGGGTTCCGACGCTCCTCAGAACGGAGGCGAGAGTGGCAATTTGCCACAATGGGGAGCCACCGGGCAAAGGCAAGCCCCGGTCGCCAATCACCCCACTTTGGCCGAGATGATGGCCACCCAGAACCAGTTGGTTGCTGCCCTATTGAACCAGATGCAACAGCAGCAGCAGCAGATGCAGGAGCAGCAGGCTCATCTCTTCCGCCTCCACCAACAGCCCGAGCTGCCCCGACCCGCCACACCAGCTCCCGCTCCCGCGTCCCAGCTTTCGGAGTTCCTCCGAGTCCGCCCCCCGACCTTCTCGAGCACCACCAACCCCATGGAGGCTGGGGATTGGTTGCGAGCTATCGAGAAGAAGCTTGATCTGCTGACCTGCACCGAGTAGGAGAGGGTGGCCTTTACCACCCACTAGCTTCATGGTCCCGCCGCAGAATGGTGGGACAATCACCGCGAGACTCTGCCCGAGGGCCACGCCCATACTTGGGCAGAGTTCTCGGCCGCCTTTCGTGCCGCCCACATCCCCGACGGCATCATCGCCCAGAAGCAACAAGAGTTCCGAGACCTGCAGCAGGGAAGCAGGTCTGTCACAGAGTACCTGCACGAGTTCAACCGTCTGGCCAGGTACGCACCTGAGGAGGTCCGTACGGATGCGGCCAGACAGGCCAAGTTCCTCCAGGGACTAAAGGATGAGCTGTCCCTACAGCTTATCTCCGGAGATTTCACCAACTTCCAAAAGTTGGTGAACAAGGCTATCATGCAGGAGACCCAGCAGAACAAGGTCGACCTGAAGAAGAAGCGAATGATTGCCTTCAGGCAAAACCAGGGCATGGCCCAGAGACCCCGTTTTGCTCCACCTCCACCAGCACAGCAGTACCACCCCCGCCCAGTGTATCGTCCGGCGCCACCAGCCGCTAATGCCGGAGCCAGCCAACCTCATCCCGCTCCCGCCGCACCAACCGTCCCAGCTGCCCCGGCCAAGAAGCCGGAAGTTTTGAGAGACAGGCATGGCAAGCCTGTAGTATGCTTCAACTGCCGCCAGGAGGGACACTACTCCCATCAGTGCCCTCATCCCAAGCGTGCTCAAGGCGTCGCCTCCAACCCCGCCGTCCACGCCAAGGTGAACCACGTCACCGCCGAGGAAGCCCAGGCCGCACCAGAGATTGTCATGGGTAAGTTTATGGTTCATTCATCGCTTGCAGTGGTATTATTTGACACCGGAGCTACCCACTCCTTTATATCAACTGCTTTTGTGGAAAATAATGCCCTGGACATAAGCGAACTACCCAGGCCAGTATTGATAGCTACCCCGGGCAAGCAAACCCTCGCCTGTTCCTTTAGTCCAAGGGTATGGGTAGAAATCCAAGGCACGATATTTTGGGCCGACCCCATTCTAATAGAATGTCAAGGTTTGGATCTCATTCTAGGGATGGATTGGCTAAATAAACATCAATGAGTGATAGAATGTGCCCAGAGAAAAGTGACTGTGACGGATGAAGTCGGGACTATCGTCACATTCCAGATGCCAAGCAGGAAGGCCGGAAGGACAAGACTACATCAGATTACCTTGGAGGAGATACCAGTAGTCAGTGAGTACCCGGACGTATTCCCAGAGGATCTACCAGGGATGCCACCCAAGAGGGACATCGAGTTCAGGATTGACTTGGTGCCCGGAACCACCCCTATTTATAAGCGACCATACCGGATGGCCGCCAATGAGTTAGCTGAGATGAAGCAGCAGTTGGAGGATCTCGAGAAGAAAGGCTACATCAGACCTAGCACATCGCCATGGGGTGCTCCCGTCATCTTCGTCGAGAAGAAAGAAGACAAGGCAAAGCGTATGTGTGTGGATTATCGCGCCTTGAATGAGGTAACAATCAAGAATAAGTACCCGTTGCCTCGGATCGATGATCTCTTCGACCAGCTAAAAGGAGCTACAGTATTCTCGAAGATCAACTTGCGTTCTGGTTATCATCAGTTAAGGATCCGAGAGGAGGACATACCCAAGACTGCCTTCACTACCCGTTATGGATTATATGAGTGCACGGTTATGTCCTTTGGATTGACCAACGCCCCGACATTCTTCATGAATATGATGAATAAAGTGTTCATGGAGTATTTGGACAAGTTCATCGTGGTCTTCATAGACGACATCCTCATTTACTCCAAGGACCAGAAGGAGCACGAGGCTCACCTCCGGTTAACCTTAAGAAAGTTAAGGGAACACCAATTGTATGCCAAGTACAGCAAATGCAAGTTTTGGACGGCAGAAGTAAAGTTCCTTGGACACATCATCTCTGCTCAAGGAATCGCAGTAGACCCTGCCACCGTAGAAGCAGTTACGGATTGGCTGCCACCCACGAACGTATCTGAGATACGAAGTTTTCTGGGTTTGGCCGGATATTATCGGAGGTTCATTGAGAATTTTTCCAAGATAGCCAAGCCAATGACCAAGTTGTTGCAGAAAGGAGAGAAGTTTGAATGGACTCCTGAATGCGAGGAAAGTTTCCGCACTCTCAAGACCCGTTTGGTATCTGCACTCATACTAACCCTACCGGATATCCGTAAGGACTTCCATGTCTATTGCGACGCATCTCGCCAAGGATTGGGATGTGTTCTTATGCAAGATGGGAAGGTTATCTCTTATGCCTCCCGTCAGTTGAGACCTCATGAGTTGAATTATCCGACCCATGATTTGGAACTAGCCGCCGTGGTGCACGCCCTTAAGATTTGGAGGCACTATTTGGTGGGAAATCGCTGTGAGATCTTTACGGATCACAAGAGCTTGAAGTATATCTTCACACAGCCAGACCTTAACTTGAGGCAAAGACGATGGTTGGAACTAATCAAGGACTATGACTTGGGTATTCACTACCACCCCGGAAAAGCAAATGTGGTAGCTGATGCCTTAAGTCGCAAGGGATATTGCACAGCCATGATGATTCAAGAACACGCACCCTTGTTATGTAGGGAGATGGAAAAGTTGAATCTTGGATTGACCACCGGAGCATATCTAGCCACCTTGGAAACCCAGCCTATTCTATTTGAGCAGATCCGTGAAGCTCAGTTGGAGGACCCGGATATAGCTGCCATTAGGAAGAACATGAGACAAGGAAAAGCCCTCGGATTTTCAGAGGACGAGAATGGCACCATATGGTTTGGAACCCGGATATGTGTGCCGGATAAACCCGAGATAAAGACCCTTATCCTAAGAGAAGCCCATGAGACATTATACTCAATTCATCCCGGCAGTACCAAGATGTACCAGGATCTGAAAGAGCGTTATTGGTGGGTCAGCATGAAAAGAGAGATTGCCCAGTTTGTCGCCGAATGTGACACCTGCAGAAGAGTAAAAGCTGAACACCAGAGACCTGCAGGATTGTTACAGCCACTTAAAGTGCCTGAATGGAAGTGGGAAGAGATCGGTATGGATTTCATCACCGGACTACCTAAGACCCAACTTGGGTATGATTTTATTTGGGTGATCATCGATCGGCTTACGAAAGTAGCCCATTTCATAGCCGTCAAAACAACGTTTAGTGGCCCCAAGCTTGCAGAGCTATATATGGCCCGGATCGTATGCCTTCATGGAGTGCCTAAGAAGATAGTGTCTGACCGAGGAAGTCAGTTTACCTCTCGTTTCTGGAAGAACCTTCAAGAGGAGATGGGCACGAGATTGAATTTCAGTACCGCCTACCATCCTCAGACAGATGGGCAAACAGAGAGGGTAAATCAGATACTAGAGGATATGCTTCGAGCATGTGTTTTGGATTTTGGAGCCACTTGGGATAAGAGCTTGCCGTACGCTGAATTTTCATACAACAACAGCTACCAAGCCAGCCTTCAGATGTCTCCCTTTGAAGCACTATATGGACGTAAGTGCAGAACGCCTCTACTTTGGGACCAAACCGGTGAATCCCAAGTATTCGGAACAGATATTCTTCGTGAAGCTGAAGAAAAGGTACGGATCATTAGAGACCGACTCAAGACAGCCCAATCGCGACAGAAGAGCTACGCAGACAATCGTCGCCGAGACTTAGCCTTTGAAGAAGGAGATCATGTCTACCTTCGGGTTACACCTCTCCGTGGTACTCAACGGTTTAACATGAGAGGAAAGTTGGCCCCTCGATATGTTGGACCATTCCCCATTATCCGACGCCAAGGCGAAGTAGCTTATCAGTTGGAACTACCACCCTCATTGACTGGAGTGCATGATGTGTTCCACGTATCTCAACTCAAGAAGTGTCTCCGCGTACCCACGGAGCAAGTGGATCTTCAGCAGTTGGATGTCCAAGAGGATCTGACCTATGTGGAAAAGCCGGTCAAGATATTGGAAGTCAAAGAAAGGACCACCAGGAGTCGAGTCATCCGCTTCTGCAAAGTGCAGTGGAGCAATCATCCGGTAGAGGAAGCTACATGGGAAAAAGAAGATGAACTCAAGACACAGCATCCTGAGCTATTCGAGGATTAACCCGAATCTCGAGGACGAGATTCTCTGTAAGGGGGATAGGATTGTAACACCCCAGAAATTAAAAGAAATAAAATAAAAAGAAAGTATTATTTAAATCATTTTTGGATTTATTATTAAAGGGAAATTCACAAAAGAACCCAAATAAAGCCAAACAGGGAGAAATACTCAAAATTTGGACTTGAAAAATTTATGAGATGAACTAAAGACCAAAATATAATTTTAGGAATTTTTACAAATTTTTATCCACAGTGATTCAACCCTTGATCAAATAAATTAATTACTGGAATTATTTTAAATCAGAAAACAGTTTTAATCTTTAAAGGGCCTCAACCCCGAATCCTCCCTCAGCCCGGCCCAGCCCACTCGTGAGCCACTGACCGGTGGGTCCCGCCTGTCGGCGCCGCTCCCCTCGTCTCTCACCCGCTCGCGCCCGCCTCGGCCCCACCAGTCAGCCTCAGCCCCGCCCCTTTCGCCCGCTGACAGTCGTGGCCCGCCTGTCGGGTTTTCCTTTTCTGTTGCGCCCGCTGACAGGTGGGGGCCACCTGTCAGCATCGTCTTCTTCGTTGGAAGGGGATCCCCCTTCCTTTCCCGGCGATCCCTTTCCTTCCCTCGCCGCCGGCCGCCCCGATCCGCTCGGATCCACCTCGGACGCCCTTCCTTGGACCACGACAACCCCCTTCCATCTTCATGCCACGCGTTTTAGCAAGAATGGAAGCTCGCCCACGCAGATGGAACCCTCGCCGGCGCAAAAAAGGAACCCTTCGGGTTTCCTCCGTTTGCCCTGCCTTATACATCGCCGGTGACCCCTATAAAAACCCCTCGGCTCACCGCACTCCGCCCACACCTCCTAAGCCCTAACCGAAGCCTTCCAGAGCGCCGTCGCCCTCTTCTTCGAGCTTCGGCTCTGCTCCACCTCCGGCGAGCGATCGCCATCGATCCCGACCCCCTTCGCCCTAGCCACCGCCACCGGAGTGATCGTCGACCACCGCCCGTCCTCGGCCACCCCTCCGTTGGCCGTGGACACCGCCGGATCGCCGTCGCCGACAAGCACCCGAACGCTCTACTTCGTCTACCCTCACCGCCGGCCGCCGGCCGTCGCCCTCCGTCACCGCCAGAGGTACCATCGTGATCGCCATCCTCCCCGCGTTCCATTTTTGGCCCTAGCTAGGCCCCTAGGCCCTCGCCGTTGCCACCGTGGCCGCACCCGAGCCCGCCGTCGCCGGAGACGAAGGCGGTACTCGACCCCTTAGCGCGTGCCGTGCCGGATTCCATCTGAGCCGCACGATCGCGAACGAAGGGCACAGATTAAATCCCTTCGGGATTTAATCTCACCCGTAGATCTGGCCAAAGGGGTACGGGGCGATCGCAGCCGTCGATCGTTACTTGAACCCCAGGATCAATCTGGTGCGTCCACGTATACCCTTTCGCCACGTTTTAATCTGAGCCGTCCAATTTCATTAAACCCTCCCGCCTCGCATCTGGCCGCTGGATCCAGATCCAACGGTCCAGATCGCTCGGGTCCACGCGCATAGCCACGGGTTCACGGTGAACCTGGTTCACTGTGGACCAGGGACTGTTTTCAGTTTAAATAAAATCCAGAAAATAGTTTAAACTTCAAAAATTCATATCTTGCTCATTTTAACTCCAAATTTCACCATTCAAATTTTGTTAAATCCAGAATATTATTCTCTACACTTAAAAGCCATAAAAACAGTGTGTTTCTGTTACCCAAAATATTATTAATAAATAAAGGAATAAAAACCCCTTAGGGTTAAAATTTGAAATACAGAAAATAAATTAGGAAAAATCCTAAAAAAGTTTAAGTTTTACTGTTTTATACCCAACTTTAATATTAAAATATTACTTCACATAAAAACATCCACAAATATGAATATTGCTTATTTGGTGGATTTTTATCTGTTTATTGAATGTATTATTTATTTTTTTCCGTATCGAGAAGACTACGAGTTCGTCGAGGAGCAGGAGTTCTACCCCGAGGTTCCTCCATCCCCCTTTGCTGATCAAGGCAAGTCATCGACCACCTCTGTGGAAACAGTTGATCATAATTGAGCCCATGTTTTAATAACTTATCGCTATAACCCATAGGTTAATATTGCATTAGACAAATATTCAAGCCTTACACTTATATTTATTAGATCCCTGTCCTTGTGTGCAAACCCAAGCCATGCTTATTGAGCCTTAACTCCTTGTCACTCTACTATAAAAATATTAGCTAGTGCCCAATGTACCGGCACAACTGCTATAGGATAAAAAGAATGAGTCGTAGATAGCTGGATTCTGTATATGAATTTTCCTGTTATTCTCGTCTCTGGACTCTGTTGGAGTTGGCTAGGTTATAAGTATGGTGGGTTCCGGGTGCAAGCTCGGGCACTGGTTTGTCGCACCCGGGGCACTATAAGGACCGGTCTGCGGGATCTGTTGCAAAGCACTTCCGTACCAACCACAAGTCTAATGGGTAAGTCCTAACTGGAAGTATGGAATACTCCGGCTCGATGCACCATAGAGGAGGGGGCAAGGGGCTAGCCTGCGGGCGACTTGTACCGACGAGGCTCAAGGGGGGTATGGTGGGGCTCCGATGCGTCGGGACACCATATGAAACCCATAAGAGGGTGCTATTGAGTCCGGGAGGACTATATGGAAGGTTTTGGCATGAGTTCCCGTGTGATGGGTCATCTCGTTACACTTCGGTGTAGGTGATGAGTGCGTGCCTTGTGGGTACAGTGGTACATCTCTGATCGGAGTAAAATCAATCTTTTCGAAAAGCCGAGCCCACGGTCAAGGGCGGGTTGTGTGACTACTCGCAGTTAGTTTACAATTGTTTGATGGTTCAAGTTATTCATGGCATGTAAGGACTGTTGAGCGAGGTGGGGCTGACTGTACCCCTCGAGTTAGAAGATGATGATACACATGCACATGTTTACTTTTCCGTACTAATAAATTGCTCACATTTAAAGCTTTACAATTATGCTGCTTCCGCAAAATTAGCCACTATCCCCCTTGTTATTATCTTGCATTATATTTGCATTCGGTGGCTTGCTGAGTACATCTGTACTCACCCCGTTGACTTACAACATCAGAGCCCGTCTACTACGAGGAGGATGAAGGTCTGGAGTAGCGACCCAGTCAAGGCGAGACTAGAAGGAGGCGTTCATCTAGGACCCTTATTTTATTAGTTTCTCTTCACCTTTATTCACTTTTGTATTAATACGGTCTACGAACCGTGAATGATTGCCCGTATTGTACGTGGTCGCATGATGAACGTCTTGTTTTATTGATTTTCTATGGAATTTCAATAAAGTCCTGATTTATTAAATCGGGGCGCGACACTTAGGCCCTTGGGTTGAAGCGAGGTCCGGTGCGGTGCTTGCCCCGAGCCCCTCGGCCCCCCGTCAAAAGGTCCAAAGTGAAGCCTTCGAAGGTCGGGAGCTCTTAGAGGATGACCTTGAAGACAACCGCACCAGGGCCCCGAGGGGGATCCACGGGAGTCTGGTCAAGGCGGGATGCCAACCCAGGTCAGTAGCGGTCTAGTCGGGGTTAGGTATACGACAATACCGCACGTGTAAACCATCACGTTAGGCAATGTAGCCATGTCACTGAATGACTGGCAAAGTCGCTATGACCTTATCCCTACCGATTAGGGGGTATGGGAGTTGTATGACGTATGTAAGACTGGGGGGCTCAGAGGGTATTGGTCCAGTGTAGGGCTCCACTATAAATACCCTCTCCCTAGTGTTGTACAGGATACAGAACTCGAGATCCAAGAATACAGCCTTTGAGGAAAACTTTCCACCTTAATCTAGTTTCCTCAAACTTGTCGGCATAATCTTTTACGGCATAATCGAGTTCTGTATGGGAGTTGTATGACATATGTAAGACTGGGGGGCTCAGAGGGTATTGGTCCAGTGTAGGGCTCCACTATAAATACCCTCTCCCTAGTGTTGTACAGGATACAGAACTCGAGATCCAAGAATACAGCCTTCGAGCAAAACTTTCCACCTTAATCTAGTTTCCTCAAACCTATCGGCATAATCTTTTACGCCAATAGTTGGCATCGTCCATGGGGATCTTAGTTCAAGAAGCTAACGCCCTCTCCACTTCATGTTTGAAAGGAATAATCATGTCCTCCAAAAAGGGCGCCAACACAGTTGTAGGACCGAAAGTAGTGACCAGAGGGGGGGGTGAATGGGCGCCTTAAAAATTCTTTCAAATCAATGGCCTGTTACCAATACCCAACGCACCTCTAAAGACTAAGCAGCAGAAAATAAACAGATAGCCTAAGTCTAAAGATATCTAGCCTAGAAGCAACTGAGGTTAAAACAGAGAAATACCAAAACAGTGCAACTAGGCAGATGGACAAAGCATACTAGACATGTTAGGCTAGACTTCTCAATGAAATGATCTAAGTATATATAAAGTGAGATGAGAAGTTACTGTTCAGATTTGTCTCCTGTTAGTAACTCGGCGAAGCCTGCTTCGCAAGTCGAAGTCTACTTCGCTGGTCGAAGTCTGGTTCGGATGTGGTAGTCGAAGTTTGTCGAAGGTGTTGTGAAAATGCCGAAGGTAGGAATCGAAGTATGATTCGAAGCGAAGTATGAGAGAGTCGTAGCCTGCTTCGAAGTATGTACTCCGAAGGCAAGACTTCGAACACAGCTTCGAACCAGGTACTTCGAAGTAAAACCTTCGAACAGAAAACTTCGAACGCAACACACAGACGGACAAACTTCGAACAAAGAAGCGAAGCCTGTCACACGACAGAGGCACCAAATTCGAAGCCTACACTCTACCTTCGAAAAGAGCAAGCTTCGAAAAGAGAAACGAGGACTGACACGCAACAAAGAAACCAAAGAGAAGCCTAACAGAACGACAAGCTTCGAAGCCAACTTCGAAACCTATCGAAGTGTGGACTTCGAACAGCTAGCGACGGAGTACCTTCGCACTGTCGTTCGAAGTATGCGACGTTGTTTGTTCAAAAAGTACTTCGAAGCTAGCAACATAAAACACAAAACGAAGTTCGAAGTTCGAACAGAGCCTTCGAGTATATCCGATCGAAACCTGCCTCACGGAGCTGAGGGGCTTCGAACAGTGAGGGTGGCTTCGCCAGAAAATAGTCAGAAAAGTTACTCGGGACTGTCAACTTCGATCAAAAAGCTGGCGCAGTATACTGTTGCTACAGTGTAGTAGTACTACTTGCTACAGCAAGAACTAGTACTACTTGCGTGAAGAACACACGCAACAGAAGCTTCCGAAGCCTCAAAATCCATGGAAAAACTTGTTGTGCAAATGAAATAAAGCCATTAAAACTCTGCAGTTGCTGCACACGATTTGAGAATAGAAGCTTCACTGCAACAATAAATGCAAGGCAATAAAGCAGGGGCAAAAATGCCTGGCGGCGCAAGCATTAACAGAAGAGGAGAGAGGCAAAGAAACAAAAAGTGACCCAAAGGAGTAGAATTGATTTCAGCCAAAAGGGTAGTCCAAACCCTAGGGATTGGGGCCCTATTTATAGGCTGCCCAACACTAGGAATATTCTACCAGCCCCTTAGGGTTTTTACAGACGCAAGAATAAAGGAAAAGACTCTACTGCCCTTAGGTATTTTTACAGACACGACTGACTGACTGTGGGCCTAGAGTTACAGATGACTTATCCGGAAGCTAAGCATTCGTAGCGACTACAGCTTCTCTTCTGGACAGTCGGATACAAGATCGACGGTTGTCAGTTTTGCGCCGAAACTGACAAAGCCTCCACCGACTTTGCACCAGGTACCCGGATTGGGCCGGCCTGATTCCGCAGCTCTCTCAGCCCGGCAATCACTCACCGCCCGTGTACCTGAGTCAACCCTGGTCAACAGCCCAGTGGGTCTTCTACTGCTTCTGGCCCATGTACCCGGATTGGGCCAGCCCGACTTCGCAGCCTCCTCTGCCCGACAGTCGCTCGCTGCCCGTGTACCTGAGTCACACGGGGCCCATGAAACAGCAGATCTCTTCTTTTTCTGTCCTCTTTGACTATCGTTGACAATGACTCATCACTTCTGGAGTCATGAGGCCCACGCTATTCAGCATGGCTCCTCAATCTCCCCCTTGATGAGTGCATTGTCAACACTCCTCTTTTTCAGCTCTTCAGCACCTGCGAACAAATGTGGAAACACGAAAACAAAATACAAGAAAACAAAGAAGAAGAAAAAGAAAATAAGGTAAAAGTTTAACCCTAATGACCGAAAGCCAAACAAAAGCAAGAAGTGGTCATTATGGTTAACCAAAACGTAAAAGCTCAAAAATGAGTGCGATTTCAGAACAAGGATATCAACAGAGTAAAAACTCCCCCTTAAACTCTGATCCCAAATTTTCTCCCCCTTGTTGACAAGTGAACTCATCAAGCACTCAATAGAGACACAGACTCCCCCTGAAATGCAACTCCCCCTCAAAATATGCAGTGAATTCAACTGGAGTGCATAAGGAGTGTAGAAAGCATGCTTCTCAAATATGATTGACTGCAATTACAACATCTAACAAGTATAGCAAAAGAGATACTGTCTAAGACACATGGCATGATCAGTGCAACAGATGATACCTAAAGAAAGTCATTAGCACGCATTTTTCAGTTTTTGCAAACAAAAAGCATCACCACATTTTCCAGTAAAACAAGCAAGGTAAAACATGAGATGCAAAAGCTAACTGATATCTACCAAGATAAGCTTTGTTCAGAAACAAAGTGCTTCAGCAAACTTGTTATCATTTCAATTTTCAAGCTTTTTCTTTTTCCTTTTTCATTTTTGCCAGGGGTTATTTGCATGTCAAACCTTATGCTGACCGACCAAGTCAAGCCTAGGCCAGATCTGGACCATCAGAAGCTTAAGACATTGGTCTTGGCATACACTACACTGTCCTAGTTCATACCAAAGTGCTATGGTATGCAGTCCAGAACAAATGTAATGCGACAAAGCAAACCCACCTGGATCTTTTCAAGTTATGCACAAAAAGGCATGGAATTTTCATTGTTCTCGAATTTTCATCATGTTTATAGCACATTTCCATGTTTAAAGCATACAGATGTCCAAGTTGCATGTTTGCATCTAAGTCAGAAACTAGCTACAAGGCATGTAACAGATAGCAAGAACATTCAGCCTACGCATGCTAGTTACCAGAAGCAATGGTGATCATTTTTCAATTTTAAAGCATAAAAGCCATGCATATGACAGATATCAGACATATCATTTGAACTGAAGCAAAGCATGATCATCGACAAGTAATCAAAAGCATGTACCAGCTAGAATAAGTAAAACAGTTAAATCATATAACAGAAGCAAGCTCAAAATTGTGATATGTGAATATGCAAGATATGAACACACACAGAAAGACTCAACAAAAGAGTAAAGAAGAAGGAAAACTGATGCAAAATATCCTAAAAAGGATACACAACACCCAAATCCCCTCGTAAACGCTCAAAGGTAGACTGATCTAGGGGTTTGGTGAAAATGTCAGCCAACTGATGATGGGTATCAACATGAACAAGGTCAATGACACCTTTCTCATATTGATCCCGTAGAAAGTGAAAGCGCACATCAATGTGTTTGGTTTTTGAATGAAGACATGGGTTTTTCCCTACACTAATGGCACTAGTGCTGTCGCAAAACAATGGAATCCTGGTAGGAAAGAACAACCCAAAATCTCGCAGAGTGGAAATCATCCAAACCAACTATGAGCAGCAGCTAGCAGCAGCTACGTACTCAGCCTATGTGGTCGAAAGAGCAACTCCAGATTGCTTTCGAGAAGACCAAGAGACAAGAGAAGAACCAAGAAATTGGCAAGTACCGGAAGTCGACTTGCGATCCAACCGGCATCCACCAAAGTCGGCATCCGAAAAGCCAGATAAATCGAGAGAAGATGATGCTGAATAGAAAAGACCAAGATCGGGCGCATAAGTGAGATACCTGAAGATGCGCTTGACAGCCTGCTGGTGAGACGCGCGTGGTGAAGACTGGAAGCGCGCGCACAATCCCACGGCGAACTGAATGTCCGGTCTGGTCACCGTCAAGTACAACAGCGAACCGATCATCCCTCGAAACTCCCTCTCGTTGACCTTGATGCCGCTCTCGTCCTTGTCCAGACCCCCAGATGTGCCCATCGGGGTCATCTGCGGCTTCAATTCACCACCAAAGTCAAATTTCTTAAGCATGTCGCGAGTGTACTTACCTTGGTGGATGAAGGTGTCGTCCTTGGTCTGCTTGATCTGGAGCCCTAAGAAGTACTTGAGCTCACCCATGAGGCTCATCTCAAACTCACTGTGCATCTGCTCAGAAAACTTGGACACAAGATCATTAGTAGTACCGCCAAAAATAATATCGTCCACGTAAATTTGAGCAACTAAAAAATCTGAAGCATCTCTGAGCAAGAAAAGAGTTTTATCCACAGAACCCATCACAAAACCCTTCCCCAACAAAAATTGCTTTAACCGGTCATACCAAGCCCTAGGGGCTTGCTTCAACCCGTATAAAGCTTTTTGCAATTTAAAAACATGTCGAGGAAACTTGGGGTTCTCAAAACCGGGGGGCTGCCTAACATAAACTTCCTCCTCTATAAACCCGTTCAGAAAAGCACTCTTAATATCCATTTGAAAAAGCTTAAAACCCTTCGAAACGACAAAAGCTAAAAGAATACGAATGGACTCAAGATGGGCAACATGAGCGAAGGTTTCTTCAAAGTCAATACCTTCCTTCTGGCAATAACCCTGGGCAACTAGTCGAGCTTTGTTGCGCACCACAACCCCATCTTCACCTTGTTTGTTCTTGAATACCCACTTGGTGCCTACGGGGTTGCATCCTGGTGGCGGCTCAACTAGTGTCCAAACCCGATTGCGAGCAAAGTTCTCAAGCTCTTCTTGCATAGCATTAATCCAATTAGAATCAGAAAGAGCATGAGAAACGTCTCTGGGCTCAAAAGATGCAACAAACGCAGATTCAGCAAACACAGCGAGAGTGGTAGAAGAACGCAAAGTTCTCTCAGTCAAATCACCTATGATGAGCTCTGAGGGATGGTCACGTTGAACTGCTCGAGTTCCCTGGTGATCTGAAGTCACCTCACCGGAGTCAGCAGCAGGCACCTTTGGACTCGACTGAGGGGGCTCGATCGTAGTGGAAGAAGTGATCAGAGGTCCACCCTCATCATCAGTCGAAGTCTCAGAAGGTGTGGGCTCTGCGGGGGATGCAGAAGGCCCATCCTCATCAGCAGCTGGAGTATCCTCATCTTCCTCGAAGATGGACACTCCGAGCTCATCATCACCAGAAAGATCAAAAGAAAGAGTCAAAGAAGGCAAGGACTCATCAAATGAAACCTCACAAGTCTCGACAAGCAGCTGGGATTCGAGGTTCCAAACACGAAAACCTCGAGAATGCAAAGCATAGCCAAGAAAAACACCATCCCAGCAACGAGACTCAAACTTGTCCAAATGCCCTCCCTTCTTGAGCACAAAGCATTTGCAGCCAAACGCTCGCAAGTGGCTCACCTTGGGCTGTCTGCCAAACCGCAGTTCATATGATGTCTTACCAAGGTAAGCTCTAAGAAAGATGCGGTTGGCCAGATAGCAAGCCGTGTTCATGGCTTCAGCCCAAAAATGCCTAGGAGTCCTGTGCTCATCGAGCATTGTCCTGGCCATCTCGACTAGCGTGCGGTTCTTTCGTTCCACAACGCCGTTCTGTGGGGGAGTGTAAGGAGAAGAAAACTGGTGGTCCAGACCCTGATCACTACAGAAGCTGACGAACTGAGAGTTCTTGAACTCAGAGCCGTTGTCGGAGCGAATTGCTCGCATCCGACCATTGTTCTCATTCTTCAGCTTCAAAATTAGGTCAAGAACAAACTGAAACGTTTCATCCTTAGACTCCAAAAAGAACACCCACGAGAATCGAGAAAAGTCGTCAACAATCACAAGTGCATACCACTTCCCACCAACTGAGCGTACCCGAGCAGGACCTACAGTGTCCAAATGTAAAAGCTCGCCCGGATACGAAGTCATCACCTGAGTCACAGGTGAGTGAGAAGCGGCAACCATTTTCCCATGACGACAGGGATGACAAACTAGATCCTTCTCCATCTTAAGCTTGGGCAATCCTCAGATGAGGTCCATAGAGCTTAACCTGACTAGCAGATCAAAACTCAAGTGACCTAACCTCCTATGCCACTTCCAGAGCTCAGAAGAAGATCCAGCAATCAAACATCGAGAAGGGCCAAAAGAACTAGAGAAGTCAATTCGAAAAACTTTGCCGAATGGTAAAATCTGGCAAATTAAAGACCCTCTAGAATCAACCACAGAAGAATTACCCTTCTTAAAACGCACTTCCAAACCATCCTCAAGAAGTTGCGAAATAGAAATCAAGTTGAAGTTCAAATTTTTAACCAAAGCAACATTCTTCAAAGAGAAATGATCTGAAATGCGAATTGAGCCTATGCCACTTACTTTCCCTTGACCGCTGTTCCCGAACGTGATGTATTCTTTGGAGCTCGGGGGAGTGAGACTGGAGAACCATCTGCGATGTCCCGTCATATGGCGAGAGCATCCTGAGTCCATGATCCAAACATCCTCCAGTCCCTGGTCCTGCACAGTCAGTGGCTGTAAGTGGGAGCAAATGGTCCGGCACCAGGTTTAGCAAAAGAGCTAAACCAGTGTCGAGCCATCTGCTCAAAAGATGGAAAGCGAAAACCATCAAAAGAGTTTGGACCAAAACGCGGCTCAAAGCGCGGTCCCCGGTTCTGCCTAACCCTGCTGCCACGAGGTCCAGAACCGTACCCAACACGGTCTGGAACTCTGCCGGAACGGACACCACCAACTGGAGCATGGGCAAGAAAGCCGTCTCCTCTACCACCACCTACACGGCGCGGCCTGGCCTCCAGCCTCTCCCCGCGTCGAGAAACACGTAGTCTACCACCCTGCTGGTAGAACTGCTCCTGACCACCACGAGCTCTCTCTGCTCTCCCAACCCGCTTCCTCCTGAAGCAAAACTCCGCAAGATGCCCGTCTCTCTGACAGTACTCACACTGATAGGTGGGCTTCTTGGGATGTGGTTGAGGCTTGGGATTCTTGGGCTTGGTAGTGTTTGGTGTGGTCTTCTTGGGTTGAGAGGGTCCAGGAAGAGAGTCCAGAGCAGAGTGGAGGTGTTTGGGCTTTGGAACCCAGATAGGCTTCTTGGGTGGAGCGTATGGCGGTTCATGGATTACTCCATCCTTTGGCTGACAAGCCTGGGAAGATTCAGTGGAGTGAGTCTTAGGGTATCTCTGCTCAGGAGTCATTTTACTCCACTCCACTGCCCGGCTAATGGCACTCTCGAAGTCAGCCTTGGTGTAGGTGTAACCTACCCCAAACCCATCCTGCCTCTTGAACTGCTGAATCATCATGCCAAGCTGTGGCTCTCTGGCACTGATCCAACTCAGGATAGAACGGAGGTAAAAGTTCTCATTCTGAGAATCTGCTAGCTCCTCTCTCACGGAAGCTAGAACCTCTGATGGGGGAGTGGTCCCGATCTTCCGCTAGGTAAAGGGTAAACTTGGGTTGGTGGAGAATCTCGACATTGGCGATCCAAGGCTCCGGTCCGGCGGATCAAAACCTTGCAATCGTTACACCACTGTCTCCGTTGGTTATCAACCACGCAGAACGCGATTGACCTCGCCACGAAGGCTAATTCCTGCAAGCGAACCCAATAACACAAGCAAGAACAGGAAGGATACAAATCGAATGCCAAATCACAGACAAACGAAGATAAGGTGAGGTTTCACAAACGCCAATGCAGCAGCCAATCGGTTCGGTGCAAGAGGCGGGATCTAAACACAACAGTGTAGATGCAACAAAGCAAAACCTAACCCTAGAGGCGGCTGGCGTGAGAATATATAGGGCGGCGGCCTGTGGGAGGCGAACAGACATGGGCTGTGGGCTAGAAGACGTACAGACTCAGACTATGGGCCAACATGGTCCAGTTCTGTCACGCAGGACAGTTTCGGTCACACAGAACGACTCGAGAATCCAAACGATGTGAAACCAACGGCAAACGATCCGTCTTCTCCTCAGCTTTCCAAAAAGTCAAAGAACGCGCCAATCGGACTTCGTATGAGGAAGTTATGGCCATTTTGGTGCAGGGTGGTCGATGTAGTCCGAACCAGCGAAATCTTGACTTCAAGCATCCGTGCGGCTCCGTCTTCAAGTCCAGCTCTTCTATTCCATCTCCCATGTTCCTAAGCAACAAAATATCACTAGTATTCAGTAGCATCCCATCCAAACAAATATTGAAATAGTTGCTAAGGAAAGAATTAACCTCATAGTTCAAGCGACGGGCACGGGCGCGTGTGATTGGTCCTTGTAGTATTGTAGGTGGAGGCTCCATGTGTGTATCATGTGGAGTGATGTCCTCATCATCCTCCCCCTCTTGAATTGGAGTCGTCCTCGACTCAAGCTCATCGTCAGCTCCCAAATAGGGTTTTAAATCATCAGCACGGGTCATCAATTTAAACTTTCTCAAATCAGGAAAACAATTCTTGCGCAAGTACAACCAAACAAGATCTCCTGGTTTGAAAAACATCTTCTTTCTTCCTTTATTTGTATTTTGAGCAAAATAGCGTGCCTTCTTTTCTATAACTTCCTTGGTCTTCAGATGCATAGCTTTCACAAACTCTGCACGCTTAGTTGCCTCTATGTTTGCTCTCTCTTGAAAAGGAAGTGGCAGCAAATCAAGTAGTGTGATTGGCTTAAAACCATACACCACTTCAGACGGGCACAATTGTGTTGTTGAGTGGACAACTCTATTGTATGCAGACTCAACATGTGGAAGACAGTCCTCCCATTCTTTCAAGTTCTTCTTACTCATTGTTCGCAGCAACATGGAGAGTGTACGGTTTACCACCTCTGTTTGACCTTCAGTTTGCGGGTGACAAGTTGTTGCAAATAGCAATTTTGTGCCAAGCTTGGCCCACATTGTCTCCCAAAAGTAACTCATAAACTTCACATCATGATCTGAAACAGTGGTTCTGGGCATCCCGTGCAATCTCACAATTTCCCTGAAAAATAAATCAGCAACATGTGAAGCATCGTTGGTCTTGTGACAGGGAATAAAGTGTGCCATTTTAGAAAACCTATCCACTCTTACAAATATGGAGTCTCTCCCCCTCTTTGTCCTAGGCAATCCCACAATAAAGTTCATGCAAATATGTTCCCAAGGTGCACTAGAAACAGGAAGTGGAGTATACAAACCATTTGGGTTAAGTTTGGACTTAGCTTTATGGTATGTGGCACAACGCTGCACAAATCGTTCAACATCTCTCCGCATTTTTAGCCAATAAAAATTATTGGACAGCAGGGACAAAATCTTTTCTCTCCCAAAATGTTCCATTAATCCACCGCCATGTGATTCCTGCAACAACAGCAAACGTACGGACGAATCTGGAACACATAGCTTGTTAGCATGGAACAAGAAGCCGTCATAAACATGAAATCTTTTCCAACCTTTCCCATCATTACATTTAGTGAATGGTTCAGCAACTTCTTTATCTACAACATACAAATCTTTCAAACTTTCCAAATCTGGAACGTTAATATCAAGTTGAGATAAAAGAACAATCCTACGAGACAAAGCATCAGCAACCACATTTTCTTTGTCATTCTTGTATTTCTCAATGTATGGGAAAGATTCAATAAATTCAACCCATTTAACATGTCTATGGTTCAGTTTAGCTTGTCCTCTCAAATATTTTAGTGCTTCATGATCAGAATGCTGCCAAGTTTCAAGCACACGCACTAAGGCATATAATTCCTTATCATAGGTAAAATAATTCAATTGTGGACCATGCAATTTCTCACTAGAATAGGTCACGGGTTTACCTCCTTGTAGCAGCACATCTCCTATTCCAAAATCACTAGCATCACATTCTAACTCAACAGACTTACTGAAGTCGGGTAGCTGAAGTAGAGGTGCACGTGTAAGGCGATCCTTGAGTGTGGCAAGAGCTTGTTCTTGTGCTGACTCCCAAGTAGAAGTAACTCCCTTCTTGGTCAATTCAGGTAAAGGACCAGCTATGGTGCTGAAATCTTTCACAAAACGCCGGTAGAAACCTGCAAGACCAAGAAAACTACGTACTGCAAGGTTAGTTTTAGTGGCATGCATGACACATCCTTTCAGATTAATAACTTGTGATGAGGAAGGAGAAACACCTTTTTCTTTTTGTTGCCTCGAAAGTGTTTTAGCTACTTGCTGATTTTCAGAAAGTTGTTTGCTCTTTTGTGCGTCCCTAGCACGTTTTTCTTGTTCAAATTTCACAATTTCAGCAAGAGTCATAGGAAGCAATGTAACTTTCTTTCCTTTATACATAAATGTGTACTTATTGCTCCTACCATGGTGTGTAGCATCAGTATCATATACCCAAGGTCTACCAAGTAATAGAGAACATGCTTGCATTGGTACTACATCAAAATCAGCACTTCCAAAGTATGTACCAATGGAAAATTCGATGTGAACAGTTTGTGTTACCTTGACCTTACCGCTGTCGTTGAGCCATTGCACATGGTAAGGGTGTGGATGTGCACGTGTGGGAAGTTGAAGCTTAGTTACCACGTCGAGGCTCACCAAATTGTTGCAACTACCGCTATCGATGATGACACGCGCACGACGGTCTTTGACGCGGAAGAAGGTCTGAAATATATTGTTCCGTTGTGCCTGGTCGTCCTGGTCCATGTGAGTGCTCAAGTCACGTTGTACAATAAGTGCTGCCATGTTAGAGAAAAGACAAAGCAACAAAGAATAATCCTTATGTAAACAGCTAGGTGTGGTGGTGGGTGTGGGGTGGAAGCAATCCGTCAAGCACCTTACCCACGCTTGCAAGTGTTCTTACCACGCCGCAGTGAGGTCACCGGCCTACAGGTGATGAACCAAGTGGAGGGTGGTGGCAATTGCAAGGAATGAACCTGTCCTGACCAAGAGAAAGGTGTAGCTTGGAAGACAAGTGAGTAGCAAGGATTAGCGATAATAATAACAGTTAAACCAAGTTCAATAAGTATTCCCAAGTACTTGTCAAAGTTGCTGGCCTTAGTGCTCCCAAGGTGAAAATTCAAGCAATAGAGGGAAACTATGTGCCCAAAACTCAAATGGAAGCACAAACAGACCAAATTCAGCTCTCTACAGATCGGACAAGGGATCGGACAAGGGATCGGACAAGGGATCGGACAAGGGTATGTGCACAAATTTTTTTTTTCTGCCGCTGATCGGACAAGGGATCGGACAAGAGTTCGGACACGAGTTCAGACAAGAGATCGGACAAGCAACAAACAGCCAATGCCTTCCTCAGATCGGACAAGTGTTCGGACAGGAGTTCGGACAAGAGTTCGGACAAGCAACAACAGGACTGTTTCTCTTTTTTTTTATATATTTTTTTTCTTTTTTTTTCACTCTATTTTTTTTTAAACAAGGATGACAAGAGATACAACCACAAAAATTGGCACCTGCAACTGAGGTGGGATGTGGCTCACAAAAATTCAAACAAGTTCGCTGTCTGGCGAGCAAAAACTTTGTCCAATTTTTTTTTCTTTATCTTCCCGATTTTTTTTGGCGAGTTTGGTGAGGGCTAACCGGCATAGCGGTACCCACCCAAATCGGGTCAGGAACACGCTCAAAAAATTTCAGATTTTTCTGCCAAACGAGCGAAAAGTTATGCCTGTTTTACTGAAGGGGGGTCACAAAGAGTAGATGTGGAAAACAAATAGGGTTGCGGAAGGGGGGGGGTTTCGGTGGGGAAATTTTTTCTGAGACACAAGAACAACTACTACTCAAACGACACAGAGGGATGACTAAACCAGCAACAAGACTCGACCAAGAACACGAACTCAACAAAGTTAAAACTGAAATTAAAATTGCAAGGCACAAAGGGGTTCTCGGTGGGGAATTTTTTTGGTGCGGTTTTCTGGACTCTGGGTAAAAACAAAAGTAGATCGAAATTACCTAACGGGAAAACTGAGCTCTGATACCAGCTGATGGGGGATTGGTCCCGATCTTCCGCTAGGTAAAGGGTAAACTTGGGTTGGTGGAGAATCTCGACGTTGGCGATCCAAGGCTCCGGTCCGGCGGATCAAAACCTTGCAATCGTTACACCACTGTCTCCGTTGGTTATCAACCACGCAGAACGTGATTGACCTCGCCACGAAGGCTAATTCCTGCAAGCAAACCCAAGAACACAAGAAAGAACAGGAAGGATACAAATCGAATGCCAAATCACAGACAAACGAAGATAAGGTGAGGTTTCACAAACGCCAATGCAGCAGCCAATCGGTCCGGTGCAAGAGGCGGGATCTAAACACAACAGTGTAGATGCAACAAAGCAAAACCTAACCCTAGAGGCGGCTGGCGTGAGAATATATAGGGCGGCAGCCTGTGGGAGGCGAACAGACATGGGCTGTGGGCTAGAAGACGTACAGACTCAGACTATGGGCCAACATGGTCCAGTTCTGTCACGCAGGACAGTTTCGGTCACACAGAACGACTCGAGAATCCAAACGATGTGAAACCAACGGCAAACGATCCGTCTTCTACTCAGCTTTCCAAAAAGTCAAAGAACGCGCCAATCGGACTTCGTATGAGGAAGTTATGGCCATTTTGGTGCAGGGTGGTCGATGTAGTCCGAACCAGCGAAATCTTGACTTCAAGCATCCGTGCGGCTCCGTCTTCAAGTCCAGCTCTTCTATTCCATCTCCCATGTTCCTAAGCAACAAAATATCACTAGTATTCAGTAGCATCCCATCCAAACAAATATTGAAATAGTTGCTAAGGAAAGAATTAACCTCATAGTTCAAGCGACGGGCACGAGCGCGTGTGATTGGTCCTTGTAGTATTGTAGGTGGAGGCTCTATGTGTGTATCATGTGGAGTGATGTCCTCATCAACCTCCACCTGAGACAAGCAGGTCTGACAATCACTCTCTACTTGGACAGACTTTTCGGCTTTCAGCTTGATCAACTCCATTCTAAGAGACAGACAGTTCTCATAGACAGTGGGTGGAACTGACAATGTCTCAAGCTCTAGCCTAGTCTGGGCAAGCTCAGCTCTCAACCTCTCCAAATCACCCAAATGCTCATCGCCCTTGGATTTCAGCTCAGCTAAGGCAGCTAAATGAGATGGGCAATGATCACAAGGTGCGACAACAGTGGCTTGAGCATCTTTCAGCTCCAGCTGAGCGCTTTCAAGCTCAGTGGCCAATGCGTCTCTCTCATCAACCCTTTCTGTGTACCTAGACTTTAGAGTTGACAGATCACACAGAAGCATCTTCGTCTTGTCCCCGAAAGCCATGAAGCAGAGGCCTGCCGGATCGTCCTTGTCCTTCCCCTTCCTGATGACGATCTCCTCATCGCTTGAGCTTGATGAAGAGGAAGAAGACGTGGACTACTTGGAGTAGCTCTTCTCCATCTCGGCGAAGAAGGCCTTGTCGTGCTTCTTGTTCTCTCGCCGGTAGTCCTTCAGGGCCTTCTTGAAGAATCGGGTCTTCGGCTTGCCCTTGTTGAAGGATGAGCTCTCGTGCTTGCTGGAGTCATGGAAGCTGCCACCGTTGCCCTTCTTGTGTCCATTGCGCTTGGGGCAGTCGGCGATGAAGTGTCCTGGATCACCACACTCAAAGCATCTAGATTTTGTGCCGTGTCTTTTGAACATTCTCTTATCATAGACACGACGTACCTGGTTGTTAAAAAGACACAAATCATCATCTCCCAATAACTCTAGCTGGTCCTCAGTGATAGACATCAAAGAGAACCCAACACAACTCACAGAAGAGGGTTCAACAGAAGGTGTAGCAAGGGCCAGGGATTTTGATCCAGAACCAGTGAGATTTGATCTCAGCTGGATATCTACCTCAGTGGCCTTCAGCTTGCTAAACAACTCAGAAATGGTCAAGGTATCATAAGAAGTGCTCTCAACGATAGAGGATACCTTGATCTCCTAGATCTTTGGGTCCAAGGTATGGAGAACCTTGAGCGCCTACTCGTGATCTGAGACTAACTGAGCTCCCTCAGCCTTGTTGTCTCGAAGCTTGTTTATGATCGACTGAAAATGACCAAACAGAGCCTCAACAGATTCACCCGACTTCTGTGTGAAATTCTCATATTCACGCCGGTAGGTCTGATAGAGCCGAGCCTTGACCTATGCTGTTCCCTCATGGTGTGCCTTGAGGGTAGCCCAGATCTCTCTCGCAGTGGAGAGATGACTCACACGCTCAAACTCAGTGGGACCTAAACCAGAAAACAGAATGTTCATAGCCTTACTGTTGCTCAGATGCTGAGCAATGATACCAGCAGTACCCTGCTAAGTGACTGGCAATATGACAAACGTGGTGTGAACGCAAATGTCCCAAATGTCCGAACCCTGGCTCATGAGATAGGCTCGCATGCGAGTCTTCCAATAGTTATAGCCATAGGCTTCCAAGGATGGGACCTTGCCAGGAGACGTCATGGTCACTACCGGGGTTTAGAACCGGTTAAGGTATGGAAAAACCCTAACCAAGCTCTGATACCACTTGTAGGACCGAAAGTAGCGACCAGAGGGGGGGTGAATGGGCGCCTTAAAAATTCTTTCAAATCAATGGCCTGTTCCCAATACCCAACGCACCTCTAAAGACTAAGCAGCAGAAAATAAACAGATAACCTAAGTCTAAAGATATCTAGCCTAGAAGCAACTGAGGTTAAAACAGAGAAATACCAAAACAGTGCAACTAGGCAGATGGACAAAGCATACTAGACATGTCAGGCTAGACTTCTCAATGAAATGATCTAAGTATATATAAAGTGAGATGAGAAGTTACTGTTCAGATTTGTCTCCTGTTAGTAACTCGGCGAAGCCTGCTTCGCAAGTCGAAGTCTACTTCGCTGGTCGAAGTTTGGTTCGGATGTGGTAGTCGAAGTCTGTCGAAGGTGTTGTGAAAATGCCGAAGGTAAGAATCGAAGTATGATTCGAAGCGAAGTATGAGAGAGTCGGAGCCTGCTTCGAAGTATGTACTCCGAAGGCAAGACTTCGAACACAGCTTCGAACCAGGTACTTCGAAGTCAAACCTTCGAACAGAAAACTTCGAACGCAACACACAGACGGACAAACTTCGAACAAAGAAGCGAAGCCTGTCACACGACAGAGGCACCAAATTCGAAGCCTACACTCTACCTTCGAAAAGAGCAAGCTTCGAAAAGAGAAGCGAGGGCTGACACGCAACAAAGAAACCAAAGCGAAGCCTAACAGAACGACAAGCTTCGAAGCCAACTTCGAAACCTATCGAAGTGTGGACTTCAAACAGCTAGCGACGGAGTACCTTCGCACTGTCGTTCGAAGTATGCGACGCTGTTTGTTCAAAAAGTACTTCGAAGCTAGCAACACAAAACACAAAATGAAGTTCGAAGTTCGAACGGAGCCTTCGAGTATATCCGATCGAAGCCTGCCTCACGGAGCTGAGGGGCTTCGAACAGTGAGGGTGGCTTCGCCAGAAAACAGTCAGAAAAGTTACTCGGGACTGTCAACTTCGATCAAAAAGCTGGCGCAGTATACTGTTGCTACAGTGTAGTAGTACTACTTGCTACAGCAAGAACTAGTACTACTTGCGTGAAGAACACACGCAACAGAAGCTTCCGAAGCCTCAAAATCCATGGAAAAACTTGTTGTGCAAATGAAATGAAGCCATTAAAACTCTGCAGTTGCTGCACACGATTTGAGAATAGAAGCTTCACTGCAACAATAAATGCAAGGCAATAAAGAAGGGGCAAAAATGCCTGGCGGCGCAAGCATTAACAGAAGAGGAGAGAGGCAAAGAGACAAAAAGTGACCCAAAGGAGTAGAATTGATTTCAGCCAAAAGGGTAGTCCAAACCCTAGGGATTGGGGCCCTATTTATAGGCTGCCCAACACTAGGAATATTCTACCAGCCCCTTAGGGTTTTTATAGACGCAAGAATAAAGGAAAAGACTCTACTGCCCTTAGGTATTTTTACAGACACGACTGACTGACTGTGGGCCTAGAGTTACAGATGACTTATCCGGAAGCTAAGCATTCGTAGTGACTACGACTTCTCTTCTGGACAGTCGGATACAAGATCGACGGTTGTCAGTTTTGCGCCGAAACTGACAAAGCCTCCACCGACTTTGCACCAGGTACCCGGATTGGGCCGGCCTGATTCCGCAGCTCTCTCAGCCCGGCAATCACTCACCGCCCGTGTACCTGAGTCAACCCTGGTCAACAGCCCAGTGGGTCTTCTACTGCTTCTGGCCCATGTACCCGGATTGGTCCAGCCCGACTTCGCAGCCTCCTCTGCCCGACAGTCGCTCGCTGCCCATGTACCTGAGTCACACGCGGCCCATGAAACAGCAGATCTCTTCTTTTTCTGTCCTCTTTGACTATCGTTGACAATGACTCATCACTTCTGGAGTCATGAGGCCCACGCTATTCAGCATGGCTCCTCAACAGTTCCCCTCTAGAGGTCCGGTCGGACCTTGAGGCAGGAGTCTGCTCAAGCCAACCCTCCTCCTACGGTGACGGAGACCGCCCCAGACCGAGCTCCGGAAGAAATGCTGAGGTCCAAGGACTTATCTGACTCGGTGGGCAACCTAGCAATCTCCCAAGAAGGGCTCATTGGCCTCCACAGACCAGGCAACCACCCAGCCACGATCCTCTGGACTAACTTCGTCCGCTCGCAGGATCCGGAAATGAACTCCGAATGTAGCGAGAGCCAAGACAATGCATTGACCATTGAAAACGCTCGGCTCAGAGTTGAGCTTGTGCAATGGCGTAGGGTGGCCGCAATCTGGCTACCAAAGCCCACAAGGGTGCCATAGGTTGAGGCCGTTGTGCTAAGTGAGGATGAAGACCAGTGAGACCGGAGGCAGGAGCAGAACGTGTCCTTCGACGAAGAATCTCCGCTGCACCCTGACCTGCAAAGGGTGCGGTTCGACTCGAAGTTCCGCGCAGCAAAGCTCCCAAAGTATCCTGGGGAGTCCGACCCTGAAGAGTTCTCTCGATCCTACACTTTGGTGATAGAAGCCTACGGAGGGGGCTAGGATACGATGGAAAAATGTTTCCCCATCGCCCTCTAAAGCATTTCCCTCCAGTGGTTCTGGTCGCTAAGACTGGGGTCTATCAGATCGTGGGACCAGCTGAAGAAAAAATTTATCAACAACTTCCAAGGGACCTTTGTGGCCCGCATGTCCACCGGAAGCCTCTTCTAGGTGAAATAGCAACCCAGCGAGACGCTGCAGTAGTATTCGCAACGCTTCACCCATACCAAGGCCCAGATCAAAGGGTTGTCGGCTTCCTCCATCATCGACGCGGCCCGTGAGGGCGTCACCAACCCCAGCCTCCTCAACAAGCTCCACTAGAAGTCGATCTCCTCGGTGTCCCAGTTGATGACATACTTTGAAGAGTACGCCAGGTCTAAGGAGGGGCAACTTCGTAGGTAGGCGATGATCGCCCCCGTCCGAACTCCGGAGGCCAAAGTCTATGAAACAAGAAGCCACAGCCCTCCGCACCTCGTCACTGCGACTCGCGATGGGGACAAAAGCATTATAGAGGGGAGGTGCTCAGCATCGCCGCCCCAGCCCCCAAGCCCGCAAAGTTCCAGCATGCCTAGGGCGGAGGGCGCTTCTTCAGTACAAAGCCACCTACGAAGACCCCGACCGGGAATGCGGTCTTCCATTGCAGCGTTCACGACAAGAACCAGAGCCATGACATCGACTCCTATCGAACCATCGTCGCCCTCTGGAATGACTACCTAGAGCAGAGTTCCGGACGAGGGTCCTCTGACAGGGCGCCATCTGCACCCCATGACAAGTTCGTCCGAGTGGTAGGGCGGATCGGCGAACCAGGGGCTTCGAGGCACTTTCGGTCGAGTGTTACACCCCAGCCCTGAGCGATCGAGATATTCTTATCATGTGTAGGCGACAGATCGAGGCTTGAAGGGCACGTGGATCATGGACTCCGGTTGTTCGCGCCACATGACCGGAGATGCAGCTTGGTTCTCCAGCCTCACCACAACCAAGCAAAGGGAACATATCACCTTCGGAAACAATCGAAGGAGTAGAGTGAAAGGTAAAGGTGTGGTAAGAATTAACTCGAATTTCACTCTCCAAGATGTTGCTTTGGTTGAAAACCTGGGATACAATTTGCTGTCTGTATCTCAGCTGCTTGATGAGGGCTTCGAAGTGCGATTCCATCGCGATACTTCGCAAGTGCTCAATTCTGATGGCGTTGTGGTGTGTAAGATCTTTAGAGTCGGGAGAGTTTTTGGAGCTGATTTTTCAGAGTCATCTGGTTCTTCTCATTGTCTTGTTGCACATTCGACTTCTGAGCTTTGGAAATGGCATAGGAGACTAGGGCATATGAGCTTTGAGTTGCTCGCTCGTCTGAGCGCCCTAGGTCTGATCCGAGGATTGCCTAAGCTCAAGTTTGAGAAGAATTTAGTTTGCGCTCTGTGTCGGCATGGTAAAATGATCGCCGCTTCGCATTCACCAGTCACCACAGTGATGACTGAACAACCCGGAGAACTTCTCCACATGGACACTGTAGGTCCTTCTCGGGTTAGTTCTTTAGGCGGCAAGTGGTATGTATTAGTCATTGTCGACGATTTCTCTCGCTACTCTTGGGTCTTCTTTCTTGCCAGCAAGGATGAAGTGTTTTCACACTTTCGGAGCTTGGCTTTGAGACTTTTCACTGAACTCCCAGGTGCATTGAAATTCATTCGAAGTGATAATGGCACCGAGTTCAAAAACAGTCTCTTTGTTGACTTTTGCATGGAGCATGGCATAGAACATCAATTCTTTGCTCCGCGGGTTCCTCAACAGAACGGTGTTGTTGAGAGGAAGAACCACACTTTGGTTGAGATGGCTAGGACGATGCTTGATGAGCATAGGACTCCTAGAAAATTCTGGGCTGAGGCCATGAACACAGCATGTTACATCTCAAACCGGATCTTCTTGCTCTCAATTTTAAATTTGACATCTTATGAGCTGCGTTTTGGGAGACAGCCCAAGGTTACTCATCTTAGAGTTTTTGGTTGTCGCTGCTTTATCCTAAAATGTGGTAATTTGGATAAATTTGAGTCGCGCTCTTCTAACGGGATCTTTTTGGGTTACACTACTCATGGTCATTCTTATCGTGTTTTTAACTTGGAGACTAACACTGTCATCGAGTCATGTGATGTGACTTTTGATGAATCAACCCCCTCTGTTAGTTCTGCATTTGAACAGGCAAATGAACACGACATGGAACAGACCTTATTCGAAGAAGAAGATCCCGGAGAATTCGAGGATGAACCCCTACTACCCTCGACATCAACCCCCGAAGCTGACCCCGCTTCGACCACTTCGGCACGAGGTCCTGAAGCGACTACCTCGACATCGGTCATCTTGGACCACTCCAACGCACAAGTCGAGGGGGAGACTGCATCCCGCCGCGAGGCTCCACATCATGTTCAAAGGATGCACCCTCCCGAGCAGATCATTGGTGAGCTTGATCAAAGGGTAACACGTTCTCATGCTCATTTCATTGATTCCGCTTTTGTTGCTTCTTTCGAGCCCTTAGATGTTAGTCATGCACTTTCTGATTCTAGTTGGACCAATGCCATGCATGAGGAACTTGAAAATTTTGAGAGAAACCAAGTCTGGTCATTAGTTGATCCTCCACCAAATGTTCATTTCATTGGAACAAAATGGATTTTCAAAAATAAACAAGGGGAGGATGGGACTATAGTTAGAAACAAGGCTAGACTTGTAGCTCAGGGTTTTTCTCAACTAGAAGGGATTGATTTTACTGAAACTTTTGCACCTGTTGCTCGCCTTGAGGCCATTAGGATTTTGCTTGCCTTTGCGACATCCCGGAGATTCAAACTCTATCAAATGGATGTCAAAAGTGCTTTTCTTAATGGCTTCATAGGTGAAGATGTTTATGTAAAACAACCCCTGGTTTTGAAAACCCCAAGTACCCACATAAAGTCCTTAAACTTCATAAGGCTCTTTATGGACTCAAGCAGGCCCCTCGGGCATGGTATGATAGACTTAAGTCTTTTCTGCTTGAGCGAGGGTATTTGATGGGCTCTGTTGATAAAACACTGTTTACTCTCAAGCATGGCAAAGATTTCCTCCTGGTTCAGATTTATGTGGATGATATCATCTTTGGTGGCTCTTCTCATGCTTTGGTTGCCGAGTTTGCAGATACCATGAGCAGGGAATTTGAAATGTCCATGATGGGCGAGCTTACGTTTTTCCTTGGTTTGCAAATCAAGCAAAGCAAACAAGGTACATTCGTCCACCAAACGAAGTACACCAAGGACCTGCTCAAGAAGTTTGATATGTCCGATGCGAAGCCCCTCGCCACTCCAATGGCTACATATGTAGCATTGGACCCTGACGAAGATGGAGAAGCCATAGATCAGAAGGAGTTCCGAAGCATGATCAGGTCCCTCCTCTACTTGACCGCTACGAGGCCGGACATACACTTCGCTGTGTGTCTGTGCGCTCGTTTTCAGGCTTCACCACGAGCTTCGCACCGCCAAGCGGTAAAGCGCATCTTAAGGTATCTCAAACATACCCTCGAATTTGGCATATGGTATTCAACATCTTCATCTTTATGTCTTCCAGGTTATTCCGATGCGGATTTTGCTGGGTGTAGAATTGATAGAAAGAGTACCTCTGGTACTTGTCATTTTTTGGGTACTTCTCTGGTTTGCTGGTCTTCCCGCAAACAGTCTAGTGTTGCACAATCGACGGCTGAGGCCGAATATGTTGCTGCAGCTAGCTGTTGCTCTCAGATTTTGTGGATGGTTTCCACTTTGCGGGATTTCAGGTTAGATTATAAGAGTGTTCCACTTTTCTGTGATAACACTAGTGCTATTTGTATTGCAAACAACCCGGTTCAGCACTCCAGAACCAAACACATTGATGTGCGGTATCATTTTCTCAGAGATCACAATGAGAAGGGTGATATTGAACTTCAATATGTTGATACCCAACACCAGCTTGCCGACATTTTTACAAAACCCCTCGATGCTTCTCGATTTGCTTACTTGCGTGGGGAACTTGGTATTTGTCACCCTTACGGCATTTTGTGAGGGGGAGCAGTTTTAGATGGATGTGCATTTGCTAACTGTGTTGAAATTGCATTTACATCTTTTGCACCTATATGCCTGATTATAATCCATGACATCATGATAGCTCAGCTCTTTTTAATTTATCTGAAACATTCATGTGCATGATGTATTATTTTCAAAATCAAATCGTGCTCACTGCTTAGTCTTGAATCTAGCATGTTTAGGCAGGACTGCTTTAGCTATTTTTTATCTGCTTGATAGCAAGACACTGTTCACTGGATGCTAAAAATTGCAACTTGAAAAATTGTTCTACATTCTCATGGATATTCATCAAGTGTTAAACAAATTGATTCACTTAATCAAAATCAAAAAACTCCATGATTTGCATGCTTTAAGTAAAAAGATCCAGGAGGGTTTGTGTGTCGCACTACTCTATTCTAGACGGCTTTCCATTGCACATTGGTCTGAACTGGAATAGTGTAGTGTATGCCAAAATCATTGCTTTAAGCTTCTAATGGCTTTCATGCCTAGGCTTGGCCTGATTGGAAAGTATAAGGTGGACTAACAAATAACCCCTGGCACTAAGAAAAGAACAACAAAATTCATTGATTATCAAGTTTGCTTTTCATGTTCCATTTGAACTGGACTTGTCTGTCTAGAGTAGAATTTGACTAGCTTTGCGCAGTCCCCTGCTCTTACTTGTCTAGTTTCCTTGACTAAGTGGTGATGCTTTTATTTCAAAAATGATCAACTCACATGCTTCATCATGTTTTTAGAGAATGTTAATTTGAGCTGAGCCCATGATCATTGGTGTTATTGTTGGCATATTTTTGCTTTATATGTCTTTGCAACTCTACTCATTTCCAAGCAATGCCTCTTATACATGCTCCTTGATGCTTGCATTGCCAAAGGGGGAGAGACTTGCTAACGTTCTCTGCCGCAAGGGGCTATAATTTCCAAAGGAGGATAAAATTTGACATAAAGGGGGAGAAGGTTCTTTGTTGCCAAAAAGGGAAAACTTAATTCAGGGGGAGTTTTATCTTGAGATTTGCCGAAGGGGCTTTTACTCTTTTGAGAAAGGGGGAGGAAAATTCTTTTCTCAAGTGACATGATTTGGCTCTTTTCTGAGTTTTTATGGTCACTTGTGTGCTGAAATTTTTCATATTTTCTTGAACTTGAAGTTGGTTGTCAATGCACTCATCAAGGGGGAGATTGAGAAACCAAGGGAATGGTTTCGGTGTTTGTGATGAGTGATTGACAAGCATTTAACCTTTGTTCGAAGGGGTACCTCCGAAGTGGGTTCGGAGGTTGTACCTCCGAAGGGTGTTCGGAGGTTGTACCTCCGAAGGGTATTCGGAGGTGGTTTCACCGAAGGGTGTTCGGTGTTTGGTTGCTGCAGCTGTTGCAGCGGAGTGTGCGTGTCGGAGGGGTCCGACAGTACACGATGACTAGGTGTGTACCGAAGGCTTCGGTACTTTGGGAGGTACACCGGAGTGTGTACCGGAGGTTGCTAACCCGGAGAGGTCTCCGGAGTACTGGATACACTTGTCTGCTTGTCTGTGGTGCGCAGGGACTTCGGAGGCGACGGACGGACGTAGCATGTGAACCTGGGTCAAGCGGGAGGCTTGATGCCAGGGGAGCGGGGAGCTCCGTCACGGTGGCTGCGAAGGTGTCCGGGTCGGTCCTCGGGTCGAGGTGCGCCAGGTGAAGGCAGAGAGTGCGGAGCGTGGCTCCGACCGAAGGTACTCCGAGTCAAAGTCCTCAGAGGTGAGGCACTTCGAAGGTACTCCGAATGGAGTGACTTCGGAGTTGGATGGATCAAGTCCTCTGCGGAGGCAAAGAATTCGAAGTGTGCTCCGGAGGGAGACATTCGAAGATACCCGACGAAGGTCTCATAAGTCGAGGCGCATCGAAGGCATGGTCCGGGTGAGGCTCATCGAGGAGTGTGCTCGGGGAGAGACACTGCGACGAAGTGCTCATGGAATGCTTCATGTGGAGGCCTTGGACGAAGGAGGGACTTCGAATGGTGGTACTCCAAAGGTGGGGCTTCGGAGTGTGGTTGTCTTGTGGTACTTCGGCCTGCATGGCTTCGGTACACGGACTGACGGAGTTCGAGCTGGGCGAAGCTGCGAAGCCGTGGTGGTCCACTCCGGAGGTGTTGGTGCGAAGGCCCAAGGGCTGTGACGGCTTCGGCTCAAAACCGTCACTGTATCGAAGGTTGACTTATGTGAAGCGAAGGCCATTTAGCTCAAAGCTTCTCACCGAAGCTATCGCACCCCTCGCGTGCGAAGGGGGCTTCGGAAAGGTCAAAGGCTGCAAGTCTGACAGTGTCTGCTCTGCAAAAAGCTGGCGTTGTCCCATCTGCAAAGGCTGACAGAGAAGCCTTCAATAAAGTTGACTACCTTTTGTACCCCTCAGTTCTGTAGAGACAAAACCAATGTAAACCCTAGGGGTAAAGTAGTCAATTCCTTTGGGTGAACTGTGGGCTATAAATATGGGGGCTCGGTAGGTAACATTTAACACTTTGAGCATTTACTGTTGAGCTCCTGTAGCCACACACTTCGTTGTATTTCATCCAGAGAGTTCATTTTCTGTGTTCCTTGTTCAAGCGGCGAAGCCCTGCTTCTTGTGCTTTTTGCTTGAGCTCGTGTTACATACCTCGCTAGTTATAGTGCACCAAAGCCTGTCTAGGCGAAGGGTGTTTTGGGCGAAGTGTGTTTTTCAGTGTGCTGTCGCTCTGTGTAATAGGAGGCAAGACCTCGCTGCTTACTAGCGAAGCCCTGATCGAAGCCCGTGCTTCTATCGTGTCTGTGACTCTAGCGAAGTCCGTCAGTGTGCGTTTAGACCTTCGTGTACGAAGCCCAGCACCAGTTGCTGCTGCCAAGTACTTGGTCGGAGTCCTCAGTAGGGTGTCCACTCTTGCGAAGGGTGAAGTGCGAAGCCTGCTCGAAGCACCCTGTGTGCGCAGCCTGCACTGACTTAGCAGAGTAGATTTTCGAGGGTTGTAAGTGGAGCGAAGTCTTCTTGGCTTCGAACTTTTGCTCCTGCGAAGCCTGTGTTCGGAGCTGTCGAAGCACCTCCGAACTAGACCTTCGAAGGTAGTGTTCGAAGCTTGTTCCGCAGAAGACAGAACTGAAACAAAGGCTAGTTTTTAGCCCGAAATTTTAAAAGCTCCCATTCAACCCCCCTCTGGTCGCCGTTTCCGGTCCAACATCCTAACACCCAACGCACCTCAACAAACAACCAGCAGGAACAAGAACAGTTCACAGGTCCAAAAATAATCTAGCCTAAAAACGACTGGTGTCCTAGTTGAAAAGACACCACCACAGTGTTCAAAAGCAGATTAACAGATCATTCAAAACATGGGTATTCAAGCTTCATGAAAGTAAATCATTACAGGCATTTAATTTAAGTACACGCAAAATGAGACGAAGTATTACTGTTCAAAATTTTGTCTCTGGTTCGAAGTCTGTGAAACGATGTTTGAAGGGGACAAGCGAAGCCTACAGTGCTTTAGCAAAGTCAGACTTCATCCTTCGAAGTCCACCGAACACCGAAGACAACTTTGATTTGTCGAAGCCTGTGTGTTCGGTCTGCAACCTCCGCTCAAACATACACCAGCTATTCTACAGCCTTCACAACGCACATAAAAAGGACGAGCAGCTACAACTCCTCTGATAGACTTCGTTCTATAGCTTCCTTTTGCGCAAGCTAGGATATAGCCTATGCAGCTATCTGACAACCTCCTGCAGCCTATATGCTACTACGCGATGTGACCAAACAGCAAAGCAACCATGAGCATTTCTTTGATAATTTCTTTCCTCCCGCACGACAGCTAGTGATCTGCAGCTATGCACACGAAATGAGAGTAAATTAGCAAATACTAGTAGTTGCAACCTGTCGTGTGCTAGCTAGATGCTCCTAGGCGGTTGCAACCGTTGCAGCTACATGCTGGCTACACCGCCACAAGCAAACGCACAAAGCAGTCTAGCCACGCAAGCAAAACCGTGCCGAAATTAAAAGTCCTTCGAGCGCACAAAAATCGAAATAGAAGAACCTAAGCTATCGCACACAGATGATCAAAACAGGCACGCAAAACGAGGCAATAGATAAATGAATCCACAGCAACAACCGATGGCCGAGACAGGAAGAATAAAACCTAATTAAGCGACTTCTCGATGTGCCAACGATGCAGATCCTGAAGAACTCGTGAAGAACAGAAAGCCCACGAAAGTGGCGGCGCTCACAGGAAGATGAACGTGGAAAGCCAGAAAAGTGACCCAAACTTTAGTGGGATTAAACTTGATTTCAGAATGGGTAACCCTAACCCTAGGGATTGGGGCCCTTTTATAGGCAGCCCAATAAATAGGAAAATGCAAAAATACCCCTAGGGTTTTGACATACGTTGAAGTAAAAATGTAAAAGACCGAAATGCCCTTAGGGTTTTTTACAGACTCGACTGACAGACTGTGGGCCTAAAGGAAAAATAGTAAAAACCGAAATAAAGATAACTTGCCCTGACGCGGAGCTGTCGTCGCAGCTACGTCGTCGCCTCAGAATGGTCAGATCCGAGATCAGCGGTCAGTTTTGTGCCGAAACTGACAAAGCGTCCACCATCTTCACACCGGGTACCCGGATTGGGCTGACCCGACTCTGCAGCTCCCTCAGCCCGGCAATCGCTCACCGCCCGTGTACCTGAGTCAATCCCGGTGAACAGACCAGTGGATCCTCTTCTGCTCCTATCCCATGTACTCGGATTAGGCCAGCCCGACTTCGTGGCCTCTCTGCCCGACAGTCGCTCGCTGCTCGTGTACCTAAGTCACATGCGGCCCAAACACAGCAGGTCTTCTCTTCTCTTCATGTCCTCTTTGACTTCTGTTGACAATCACTCATCACATCTAGAGCCATGAGGCCCATGCTCTTCAACATGGCTCCTCATAGTCAGAATAGGGTCTCAAGAAGTCCCAATCCTAAAGGCCCCTTCGTCGAAGCCTGACAAAGGTAAGTCTCCTACTCCGGCCAAAGCCCGCACTGGATCCTAGTCCGATCGGCCAAACAAGGTCGGTCTGATTGGCAGGGTCTAGAGCGAAGGCCACTCCGATTATGAAACATGCGAGGTCGAGCTGGGTAGTGCCCCTTCGGCCAAAAATAATAGGAACCAGACAGTGGCACCTGGTACCAAGCCACAGCCATCTTGGGCACCTCTAGGTATGTCCAAATCATAGAAGAGGCATCTGCAATGCCTATGGGTGCAGGCGATGTGTGATAAGAAAGCCGAGGATGAGCGAGACACCATCTTTGAAGAAATACGCCCTTGGCCAATGATGAGACAGGTATCGAGGATTAAGCCGGTTGAGATAACCAACCCGGCTCCTAGTCCGAGCGACGACGAAGACGACATGCTCGACAACGACTACTCACCCATATCTGAGGGACCTGCCCCCCAAGCGATGGACATCAACATCGTCATGCTGCCCGCTGAGTTCTCCCTACCGCAGGACGATGCCGAGGTCGCTCAGTTGAACCTTGGCCCGCACAATGCTATTTTTGAAAAACCCGAGGACTCGGCTCGCCATCTAAAGCCTTTCTACGTCAGGGGTCACATTGACGGGAAGCCGATCTCCCTGATGCTTGTTGACGGTAGCGCCACTGTTAACCTAATTCCTTACTCGCTATTGAAGAAACTTGACAGGGACGAAGAGGATCTAAAGAAAACCAGCTTAATGCTCAACGACTTCAATGGCGAGAGTTACGAGGCCAAAGGCATGCTCTCCATGGAGTCAACAGTGGGAAACAAGACGTTGCCGATGGCTTTCTTCGTCGTCGACGTGCAAGGTAACTACAGTGTGTTGCTCGAGCATGACTAGATTCACATGAACTACTGCATTCCCTCTACTTTGCACCAGTGCCTAATTCAGTGGGACAGCGATGAGGTAGAAGTCATACCATCAAATACTTCGGCCCATGTAGCATTGGCTGATGTGTCCATTGACGCCATCCCCAACAAAGTAGAATGTCTATCAGGTAGAGATATTTCAGATTATGATTTTGTTAGCATGTCTGGAGGACGTTTTGTACCAGTGTCTATAAAGCTGGATGATGTATGTTGGCGTAAAAGATTACGCTAACAGGTTCTCTAAGATTAAGAACTAACAAACAGTGAATTCATGTTTAAGAACTATCTCAAGCCTCCAAAGTGGATAATAGCTCAAGTAGTCCGAATGTGTGTATTGAATAACTGAGTATTCGATGCCTATTACAGGGTAAGAAGGGGGTATTTATAGGTAAAAAAGTCTAAGGAAAAGACCTATTTATCCCTCGATTACAACCGACATAGTGGAAACTATTCGGTACCCTGAATAGGGTTAAAATGGACAAATCTACCCGGAGCAAGTAGATATGTCAAACATCTTATCAACCTTGCCGTTTATCACCCGAGCTTCATATCGTGCGGAGGGTTCCTTCGGACTGTAAGCCGAAGCACCCTTCGGCTTAACAACTCCACTATCTTCGGGCATAAGCTTATCAGCTCTCAAGCTGATAAGTTATCTTGAACTGTTAATCTCTAAGTCATGAAAGTGAAGCATTTTCCCCCAACAGTAGCCCCTCAAATATGCTTCTCTGAATCTAACCTGTATAGAAGGGAAGCAGTATACGCAAGGAATATTTTCATATTCTGAGACTTAGAGAGGTTTGAACACATTATAGTTATTCGAAGGGTCTTCGACCCCGAAACACCCAGACAACAGCTTCGAACCCGAAACCACCGTGTGAACGCTTCGTGGGAAAAAGAACCGTTGTGAAGTTCAAACGTCGTGAAGAGCCGTTTATTTGGAGCCGTTACTATACAAGTAGTCGTTATGCTCTCGAAAGGTAACGGTTGAAATTTATGGTGGACTCACACCGTTTCGCTTCTTGGACCTACCTGCCAGCAACGGAAGTCGAACCTGCAGTGTGAATGCAATCGAAGCACAACAACTAACAGAAAGCATTAAAAAGGGAATCAGAATTCACCAAGGGCTTTTTACCGTGCTTAGCATCTGAAACTTACTCTCTTCAACCTCCAACTCCTTCAGCTTCCTGAGAAATCGAGCCATGGCGAGGACCAGCCACACCGTTCCCACTGCGGCGGGTACTTTGGCGCAGAGGCAAGCTTGGGCGGCTTCAGCAGTAGCAGCAATGGCAGAAGCTCTAGGAGATGCCTGGCCTAAGAACCCTCGAGAGCTCCTCCCGCCATCTAAGAAGAAAATCCCCCAAAGCTTCCTCATCGGCCAATCCACAAGCACCGTGGAATCCATCGAAGAAGCCATGGAAGGGAAGCTGGGGTCCGGAATGAGGACTCGGGTCCCTGGACCAGAATCGACTCCGAGGCCACGAAGTGGAGAAGTCGTGGTCTTCGAGGCATTCTTCGAAGTAGGTCTGGGGCTTCCTGCCATCAATTTTTTATCAGAGGTATTAGAAATGTTCCACATTACCTTGCCTCAGTTGTCTCCCAATGCTATCGCCTGACTGGCCATCTTCGAGTGGGCGCATCTTCGAGTGGGCGATCAGAGGTCTTCGCCGCCACCCACGAAGCCATCTGCCAGCCAAAGCCGCAAGATGGCCCCGGAGACACCAAGGTGATAACGGCCTTTGGAAGTATCAACTTCTAGTTGCGGAGGGAGCACGCCCAACATTTTCCATCGAAGGCCATCAACGACCGATGGTATACTAACTGGATCCTTCGGTGGTTCTATGCCGAAGTCGGAGAGGACTCCGCCTTCGCTGGACCTCTCCAAGAGATCTGGTTCCAAAAGGAGGCGGAGGTCACCCCGAACCCTAGCCTGCTCTCAACGCGGCTAGGGCTATTAACTTCAGTTGTCAGTCGCATGAGCATGCGCGACCTGGCCGAAGAGTTCATCGCCCTACGAATTCCACCCCTCGGAGCTGACTGGCCGATAGTGTTCCAGCACGCTTCGGAGGGTGAGCTCCAAAGTTTAGGTAAGACTTCGACTTTCCTGCGATAATGTGTTAGATGAAAAAATAGCATACTTATAATACGCTACATTTTTGCAGTGGCTCCTCTGGCGTTATCCCCGGAGCAGATAACACTAGCCACCGAATGGGTCCTCGTAGCCCCTACGGTGGCCGAAAGGCTAAAAAGGATAGAGCTTGTGGGGAGCTGGGAACGATCTAATAGAGTATGGGGGGCCCTCAAAATGGTTCCCCCTCCTCTGCCGGATTTCAACCCGACTGGAGCGGCCCCCGGAAGAGAAAATCCATTGCCGAGCCTTCGAAAAAAGCCGGCAAAACCCCCATCAAGAAGGGGAAGAAGGTGGCGAAGGATCCTCCTCAGCTGACCCCGGCTTCATCTACCTCATCCCTGGGCATTCGGAGCTTAGCTTCGGATGAATCTGGGGGCAAAGGCTCCAGAAGCAAGGACTCTGACGTACAACTAGCAAAGGACTTCAAGAATTATCTTCTCGACGAAGCCGAAGATGAAGCAAGAGCCCCAACCGAAGCTTCTGCTCAGGAGGCTGCAGAGGCGGACATGGCACACACTCTAGCACCCGCTGCTGTGAGTTTGGAGTAGGAGACAGTGATCCCCAACTCACCCGTAGCTGGGGTGATCACCGCGGAGGTAAAGGCTCCGGCGGCAACTACACTGGAGAGGACTTCGGGGGATGACCTCGACGAGATTCTCCGGATGTACGAAGTCCTGGAGGACCCGACAATTTTACCCCAAGGTTCCTCCGAAGGTATACTTCGAAACTTTTGCCTTGGTCAATTCCTGCAACAATTATTACTCATGAATGTTCACTAAGTACCTCAATTTTGTAGGCATATCGAGGGGTAATGAAGCCCCGGTCGCCGGCAAAGCTCCAGCTTCTTCCGAGGTTGCGGCTCCGATGGACGCCTCTGCTCCACTGGATGCCCCGGCTCCAGCAATGGGAGCCGTCTCTGCCGACGCGGCTCTGGATGAAGGGACAGCCATCAAAGGAGGATCTACCTCCGCCGGAGTCGCGCCTCCAACCTTCGTATCGGGGAGGGGAAAAAGCATGACAAGCCTTGGGCTCCCTCCTACTCCAACAACAACACCCTCCTCCAACGAGCCTTCAGCAAGCAACTCGGAGGAAGAGGCGACGGTAGATGACCACCAAGCCTTGTCTTGGCTCCCTTTGCTGGCTCCTTTCCTAGAGTAACAAACGGGACTCCGGGCGCTTTTGGAGCCCTTGGCGGAGAAAGGCCAAGAAGTCGTAAACTCCAACTTGATCTCCGTCTTGAGCGAAGCCAGGGCCCCGGAGCTTAATCTAGCCCTCGAAAGGGCTGCCCTTCAGGTACACAAAGTGCCACAAATATTTTTAATTAACAAATGTAACTATTTTGTACTTATTTGTTCCTTTTGCAGCAATTTGTCCTTGCTAGAACGACAGTGACTTCCAATGAAGTCAAAACTAACCGACTCAAGAGGAAGGTTACTACCCTCCAATCCACGCTCAGAGACTCCGAAGAGAAAACACTTCGATAGGAGGAAGAGCTCCTCGAAGAACGGAGGGCTAGGGCCGAGACTGACGAAGCCCTCCGGCTCGAAAAGTAGAGCAGCGGCGCGCTCCGATCTTCGGCCCAAGAGGCTGAAGCCGAGTGCTTGGTGCTCCGAGCAGAGGTCGAGAAGCTGAGGAGCCATGCTGAATAGCGTGGGCCTCATGGATCCAGATGTGATGAGTCATTGTCAACGATAGTCAAAGAGGACAGATGAAGAGAGGAGATCTGCTGTTTCATGGGCCGCGTGTGACTCAGGTACACGGGCAGCGAGCGACTGTCGGGCTAAGAGAGCTGCGAAGTCGGGCTGGCCCAATCCGGGTACATGGGCCAGAAGCAGTAGAAGACCCACTGGGCTGTTGACCAGGGTTGACTCAGGTACACGGGCGATGAGTGATTGCCGGGCTGAGAGAGCTGTGTAATCGAGCCGGCCCAATCCGGGTACCTTGTGCAAAGTCGGTGGAGGCTTTGTCAGTTTCGGCGCAAAACTGACAACCATTGATCTTGTATCGGACTGTCCAGAAGAGAAGCCGTAGTCGCTACGAAAGCTTAGCTTCCGGATAAGTCATCTGTATCTCTAGGCCCACAGTCAGTCAGTCATGTCTGTAAAAATTCCTAAGGGCAGTTGAGTCTTTTCCTTTATTTTAGCGTCTGTAAAAACCCTAAGGGGCTGGTGGAATATTCTAGGCCATTGGGCAGCCTATAAATAGGGCCCCAATCCCTAGGGTTGGACTACCCTTCCAGAATTCACTTTTCAATCTATTGGGTCACTTTTGCTTTCTGAAGTTTCTCTCTCCTGTGTGTGCGCCGCCAGGCTGCTTGCTGTTGTTCATCCTATTTGTTCCCTGTTTTGGATGATTCTATTCCTTCTGCTTCATGTGTAGCATCTCATTATTAGCTCTGTTGTTTCATTTTGTTGCGCACAACAAATTTATTCCTGAGTTTTGGTGCTTCTGTTGCCTCTGTTCTTCATGCAAGTAGTACTAGTTCTTGTTGTTGCAAGTAGTACTACTTCTCTGTAGCAACAGCACACTAGTACTATAGCTTGCTTTTTACTGCGTAGCTTTTTGATCGAGTTGACAGGGCAAAAGTCCCTTTTCTTGTCTGAAGTCCAACTCTGTGAAGCAGGCTTCGAATCTGCTGACTTCGAATCTGCAGACTTCGAATCAGCAGACTTCAAATCGACACACTTCGAATCTGCAGACTTCGAATCAGCAGACTTTGAATCTGCAGGCTTCGAATCTGCAGACTTCGAATCAGCAGACTTCGAATCTGCAGGCTTCGAATCTGCATACTTCGAATCTGCATACTTCGAATCTGCAGGCTTCGAATCTGCATACTTCGAATCTACATACTTCGAATCTGCATACTTCGAATCTGCAGGCTTCGAATCTGTTGGCTTCGAATCTGCAGGCTTCGAATCTGCATACTTCGAATCTGCATACTTCGAATCTGCATACTTCAAATCTGCATACTTCGAATCTGCATACTTCGAATCTGCAGACTTAGAATCTGCAGCAGACTTCGAATCAGCAGACTTAGAATCTGCAGGCTTCGAATCTGAAGGCTTTGCCAAGTAACTTACTAGAGACATCTTTGAACAATAATCTCTCAATCGATTGCTGTGATTTATTTCTGTGAAGTTTTGATCAATCTGTTTACGTCTTGCTGCTAAGTCTTTTGAGGTGCGTTGGGTGTTGGAAGCAGGCCATTGTTTCGAAAGAACTTTTTAGGCGCCCATTCACCCCCCCTCTGGCCGCTACTTTCGGTCCTACAAGTGGTATCAGAGCGAGGTTAGGGTTTTTCCATACCTTAACCGGTTCTAAACCCCAGTAGTGATCATGACTTCTCCTGGCAAGGTCCCGTCCTTGGAAGCCTATGGCTATAACTATTGGAAGACTCGCATGCGAGCCTATCTCATGAGCCAGGGCTCGGACATCTAGGACATTTGCATTCACGACACGTTTGTCATTTTGCCAGTTGCTGAGCATGGTACTCCTGGTATCATTGCCCAACATCTGAGCAATAGTAAAGCCGTGAACATTCTCTTTTCTGGTTTAGGTCAAACTGAGTTTGAGCGTGTGAGCCATCTCTCCACTGCGAGAGAGATCTGGGCTACCCTCAAGGCACACCATGAGGGAACAGCCCAGGTCAAGGCTCGACTCTATCATACCTACCGGCGTGAATATGAAAACTTCACACAAAAGCCGGGTGAATCTGTTGAGGCTTTGTTTGGTCGATTTCAGTCGATCATAAACAAGCTTCGGGACAACAAGGCTGAGGGTGCTCAGTTAGTCTCAGATCATGAGCAGGCGCTCAAGGTTCTTCATACCTTGGACCCAAATATCTGGGAGATCAAGGTATCTTCTATCGTTGAGAGCACTTCTTACGATACCTTGACCATTTCTGAGTTGTTTAGCAAGCTAAAGGCCACTGAGGTTGATATCCAGCTGAGATCAAATCTCACTGGTTCTGGATCAAAATCTCAGGCCCTTGCTACACCTTTTGTTGATCCTTCTTCTGTGAGCTGTGTTGGGTTCTCTTTAATGTCTATCACTGAGGACCAGCTTGAGTTGTTAGGAGATGATGATTTGTGTCTTTTTAACAACCGGGTGTGTCGTGTCTATGACAAAAGAATGTTTAAGAGACAGGGCACAAAATCCGGGTGCTTTGAGTGTGGTGATCTAGGACACTTCATCGCCGACTACCCCAAGCGAAATGGCTACAAGAAGGGCACCGGTGGTGGCTTCCATGACTCCGGGAAGCACGAGAGCTCTTCCTTCAATAAGGGCAAGCCGAAGACAAGATTCTTCAAGAAGGCCCTGAAGGACTACCGGCGAGAGAACAAGAAGCGTGACAAGGCCTTCTTCGCCGAGATGGAGAAGAGCTACTCCAAGCAGTCCAAGTCTTCTTCCTCTTCATCAAGCTCAAGCGATGAGGAGATCATCATCAAGAAGGGGAAGGACAAGGATGATCTGGTGGGCCTCTGATTCATGGCTTTCGGGGACAGACCGAAGAGCCATTCACACCAGCGCTGAAGATCCCGCAAGAGCTTCTGCTCAATGGCTCTTGGGGATAAGGGAGAGAAGAGCTCCTCCGATGACTCCGACGACGACGATAATGAAAAGGTATCATCTTATGAACGCGAAATCGTTGATTTACTTGAGAGTAATCGTCAGGAGTTAAAATATCGGGAAAAACTGCTTAGGGGTGCTAAGAAAAGGATAGACGAATTAGAGAGTGAGCTTGTCGTGGCCAACGGTAGAATTGAGAGTCTATCTTCTTCCCCCTGCTTGGGTGATAGCAGTGAGTGCTCAAAGTGTGAGGTGCTTCTGTGTGACTTGTCGACTCTGAAGTCCAAGTACACAGAAAGGGTTGATGAGAGGGACGCTTTGGCCACTGAGCTTGAAAGCGCTCAGCTGGAGCTGAAAGATGCTCAAGCCACTGTCGTCGCACTCTGTGTTGATTGCCCATCTCATCTAGCTACCTTAGCTGAGCTGAAATCCAAGGGCGATGAGCATTTGGGTGATTTGGAGAGGATGAGAGCTGAGCTTGCGCAGACTAGGCTAGAGCTTGAGACACTATCAGTTCCACCCACTGTCTGTGAGAACTGTTTGTCTCTTAGAATGGAATTGATCAAGCTGAAAGCCGAAAAGTCTGTCCAAGTAGAGAGTGAGTGTGAGACCTGCTTGTCTCAGGTGGAGGTTTTAGCTTCTTTGAGAGAGGAGCTAGCTGATTCTCAGAATGAGAACTTTTACCTCCGTTCTATCCTGAGTTGGATCAGTGCCAGAGAGCCACAGCTCGGCATGATGATCCAGCAGTTCAAGAGGCAGGATGGGTTTGGGGTAGGTTACACCTACACCAAGGCTAACTTTGAGAGTGCCATTAGCCGGGCAGTGGAGTGGAGTAAAATGACTCCTGAGCAGAGATATCCTAAGACTCACTCCACTGAGTCTTCCCAGGCTTGTCAGCCCAAGGATGGAGTGATCCATGTACCACCCAAAGCTCCACCCAAGAAATCTATCTGAGTTCCAAAGCCCAAACACCTCCACACTCCTTTAGACTCTCTTCCTGGACCCTCTCAGCCCAAGAAGACAACACCAAACACCACTAAGCCCAAGAACCCCAAGCCTCAACCACATTCCAAGAAGCCCACCTACCATTGTGATTACTGTCAGAGAGACGGGCATCTTGCAGAGTTTGCTTCAGGCGGAAGTGGGCTGAGAGAGCAGAGAGAGCTCGTGGTGATCAGGAGCAGTTCTACCAGCAGGGTGGTAGACTGCGGGTTCCTCGACGCGGGGAGAGGCTGGAGACCAGGCCGCATCGTGTAGGTGGTGGTAGGGGAGACGACTTTCATGCCCGTGCTCCAGATGGTTGTGTTCGTTCCGGCAGAGCTCCAGGTCGTGTTGGCTACGGTCCTGGACCTCGTGGCCGAGGATTTAGGCAGAACCGAGGACCGCGCTTTGAGCCGCGTTTTGGTCCGAACTCTCATGATGATTTCTGCTTTCCGTCTTTGAGCAGATGGCTCGACACTGGTTTAGCTCTTTTGCTAAACCTAGTGCCGGACCATTTGCTCCCACTTACAGCCACTGATTGTGCAGGATCGGGGACTGGAGGACGTTTGGATCATGGACTCAGGATGTTCTCGCCACATGACGGGACATCGCAGATGGTTCTCCAGTCTCACTCCCCCGAGCTCCAAAGAGTACATCACATTCGGCAACAGTGGTCAAGGGAAAGTAAGTGGCATTGTATCAATTCGCATTTCAGATCATTTCTCTTTGAAGAATGTTGCCTTGGTCAAGAATTTGAACTTCAATTTGATTTCTGTTTCGCAACTTCTTGAGGATGGTTTGGAAGTGCGTTTTAAGAAGGGTAATTCTTCTGTGATTGATTCTAGAGGGTCTTTTATTTGCCAGATCTTACCATTCGGTAAAGTTTTTCGAATTGACTTCTCTAGTTCTTTTGGCCCTTCTCATTGTTTGATTGCTGGATCCTCCTCAGAGCTCTGGAAGTGGCATAGGAGGTTAGGCCATTTGAGTTTTGATCTGCTAGTCAGGTTAAGCTCTATGGACCTCATCCGAGGATTGCCCAAGCTTAAAATGGAGAAAGATCTAGTGTGTCATCCCTATCGTCATGGGAAAATGGTTGCCGCATCCCACTCACCTGTGACTCAGGTGATGACTTCGTATCCAGGCGAGCTTTTACATTTGGACACTGTTGGTCCAGCTCGGGTACGCTCAGTCGGTGGGAAGTGGTACGTGCTTGTCAATGTTGACGACTTTTCTCGATTCTCGTGGGTTTTCTTTTTGGAGTCTAAGGATGAAATGTTTCAGTTTGTTCATGACCTGATTTTGAAGCTGAAGAATGAGAACAATGGTCAGATGCGAGCAATTCACTCCGACAACGGCTCTGAGTTCAAAAACTCTCAGTTCATCAGCTTCTGTAGTGATCAGGGTCTGGACCATCAGTTTTCTTCTCCTTATACTCCCCCACAGAACGGCGTTGTGGAACGAAAGAACCGCACGCTAGTTGAGATGGTCAGGACGATGCTCGATGAGCACATGACTCCTAGGCGTTTTTGGGCTGAAGCCATGAACACGGCTTGCTATCTGGCCAACCGCATTTTTCTTCAAGCTAACTTAGGTAAGACTTCATATGAATTGCGTTTTGGCAGACAACCCAAGGTGAGCCACCTGCGAGCGTTTGGCTACAAGTGCTTTGTGCTCAAGAAGGGAGGGCATTTGGACAAGTTTGAGTCTCGTTGCTGGGATGCAGTTTTTCTTGGCTATGCATTGCATTCTCGAGGCTTCCGTGTTTGGATCCTCGACTCCCAGCAGCTTGTGGAGACTTGCGAAATTTCATTTGACGAGTCCATGCCTTCTTTGACTCCTTCTTTTGAGCTTTCTGGTGATGATGAGCTCGGAGAGTCCATCTTCGAAGAAGACGAGGATACTCCAGTTGCTGATGAGGGTGGGCCTTTTGCATCTCCCGTAGAGCCCACACCTTCTGAGACTTCGACTGAGGATGAGGGTGGACCTCTGATCACTTCTTCTACTTCGATCGAGCCCCCTCAGTCGAGTCCAGAGGTGCCGGATGCTGACTCCTGTGAGGTGACTTCGGATCACCAGGGAACCCGAGCAGTTCAGCGTGATCACCCCTCAGAGCTCATCATCGGTGATTTGACTGAAAGGACTTTGCGTTCGTCTGGTAACTCTCTTGCTGTGTTTTCCGAATCTGCTTTTGTTGCATCTTTTGAGCCTAGAGATATTTCTCATGCTCTTTCTGATTCTAATTGGATCAATGCTATGCAAGAATTGCTTGAGAACTTTGTCCGCAATCGGGTTTGGACACTAGTTGAGCCACCACCACGATGCAATCCCATAGGCACCAAGTGGGTGTTCAAGAACAAGCAAGGTGAAGATGGGGTTGTGGTGCGCAACAAAGCTCGACTAGTTGCCCAGGGTTTTTGCTAGAAAGAGGGTATTGATTTTGAAGAAACTTTCGCCCCTGTTGCCCGTCTTGAGTCCATTCGTATTCTCTTACCTTTTGCCGCTTCGAAGGGTTTTAAGCTTTTTCAAACGGACGTTAAGAGTGCTTTTCTGAACGGGTTCATAGAGGAGGAAGTTTATGTTAAGCAGCCCCCCGGTTTTGAGAACCCTAAGTTTCCTCGACATGTTTTTAAGCTGCAAAAGGCTTTATACGGGTTGAAGCAAGCCCCCAGGGCTTGGTATGACCGGTTGAAGCAATTTTTGTTGGGGAAAGGCTTTGTGATGGGTTCGGTGGATAAAACTCTTTTCTTGCTCAGAGATGCTTCAGATTTCTTGGTTGCTCAGATTTACGTGGACGATATTATTTTTTGCCGTACTACCGATTCTCTTGTGTCCAAGTTCTCTGAGCAGATGCACAGCGAGTTTGAGATGAGCCTCATGGGTGAGCTCAAGTACTTCTTAGGGCTCCAGATCAAGCAGACCAAGGACGGCACTTTCATCCACCAAGGTAAGTACACTCGCGATATGCTTAAGAAATTTGACTTTGGTGGAGAATTGAAGCCACATATGACCCCGATGGGCACATCTGGGGGCCTGGACAAGGACGAGAGAAGCGTCAAGGTCAATGAGAAAGAGTTTCGAGGGATGATTGGTTCGCTATTGTACATAACAGCGACAAGACCGGACATTCAGTTCGCCGTTGGACTTTGCGCGCGTTTTCAGTCTTCACCGCGTGCGTCTCATCGGCAGGCTGTCAAGCGCATCTTCAGGTATCTCACTTATGTGCCTGATCTCGGTCTTTACTATTCAGCTTCATCATCTCTCGATTTATCTAACTTTTCGGATGCCGACTTTGGTGGGTGCCGGTTGGATCGCAAGTCGACTTCCGGTACTTGTCAGTTTCTTGGTTCTTCTCTTGTTTCTTGGTCTTCTCGAAAGCAATTTGGAGTTGCTCTCTCGACCACTGAGGCTGAGTATGTAGCTGCTGCTAGCTGCCGCTCATAGTTAGTTTGGATGATTTCCACTTTGCGAGATTTTGGGTTGTTCTTTCCTACCAGGGTTCCATTGTTTTGCGACAGCACCAGTGCCATTAGTGTAGGGAAAAACCCTTGTCTCCATTCAAAAACCAAACATATTGATGTGCGCTTTCACTTTCTACGGGATCAATATGAGAAAGGTGTCATTGACCTTTGAGAAACCAAGGGTTGGTTTCGGTGTTTTGTGATGAGTGATTGACAGACTTTTACCCTCTGTTCGAAGGGTGCCTCCGAAGGGGCTTCGGAGGTGGTTCTCCGAAGGGTGTTCGGAGGTGTTTGCTTGCTGCAGCTGTGCAGCGGAGTGTACCTGTCGGAGGGGTCCGACAGTACACGATGACTGGGTTTGTACCGATGGCTTCGGTACTTTGGGCGGTACACCGGAGTGTGTGCCGAAGGTTGCTAACCCGGAGAGGTCTCCGGAGTACTGGATACACTTGTCTGCTTGTCGGTGGTGCGCAGGGACTTCGGAGGCGACGGACAGGGTTCGAGCCAGGTGAACCTGGGTCAAGCGGGTGGCTTGATGCCAGGGGAGCGGGGAGCTCCGTCACGGTGGCTGCGAAGGTGGTCCGGGTCGGTCCTCGGGTCGAGGCGTGCCAGGTGAAGGCAGAGAGTGCGGAGCGTGGCTCCGGCTGAAGGTACTCCGAGATAAAGTCCTCGGAGGTGAGGCACTTCGAAGGTACTCCGAATGGAGTGACTTCGGAGTTGGTGGAACAAGTCCTCTGCGGAGGCAAGGAGTTCGAAGTGTGCTCTGGAGGGAGACACTCGAAGGTACCCGACGAAGGTCTCAGAAGTCGAGGCGCATCGAAGGCATGGTCCGGGTGAGGCTCGTCGTGGAGTGTGCTCGGGTAGAGGCACTGCGACGGAGTGCTCATGGAATGCTTCATGCGGAGGCCTTGGACGAAGGAGGGACTTCGAAGGGTGGTACTCCGAAGGTGGGGCTTCGGAGTGAGGATGGCTTGTGGTACTTCGGCCATGCATGGCTTCGGTACACGGACGGACGGTGTTCGAGCTGGGAGTAGCTGCGAAGCCGTGGTGATCCACTCCGGAGGTGGTGGTGCGAAGGCCCAAGGGCTTTGACGGCTTCGGCTCAAAACCGTCACTGTATCGAAGGACTTCTTCGACGGAGCGAAGGCCATCAGGCTGCAGGCTTCTCGCCGAAGCTACCGCACCCTCCGGTGCGAAGGGAGGTTCCAGAAGTCAACACTGTAAAGGCTGACACTGTCTGTTCTGAAAAAGGCTGACACTGTCCCCTCTGCAGCTGACAGAGAAGCCTCCAAAATAAAGGTGGACTACCTTTTGTACCCCTTAGTTCTATAGAGACAAATTTGTTGTAAACCCTAGGGGTAATGTAGTCATTTCCTTAGGATGAAGCCGTGGGCTATAAATATGGGGGCTCGGTAGGTAACATTTAACACTTTGAGCATTTACTGTTGAGCTCCTGTAGACAGACCTCGCTGTATTCATTCTGAGTTCAATATATTTTGTGTTCCTTGTTCAAGCGGCGAAGCCCTGCTTCTTTGTGCTTTTGCTTGAGCTCGCGTTGCATACCTCGCTAGTTCTTAGTTCACCGGAGCCTGTCTTGGCGAAGGGTGTTTTTCTCGCGAAGTGTGTTTTTCAGTGTGCTGTCGCTCTGTGTAACACGAGGCAAGACCTCGCTGCTTACTAGGGAAGCCCTGTTCGTTTCCCGTAGTGCTTCTTGTGTCGAAGCCCTTAGCGTAGTCCGTTTTGTGTGCGTGTAGACCTTCGCGTGCGAAGCCCAGCACCAGTTGCTGTCGCCAAGTACTTGGTCGAAGTCCTCAGAGGGCTGTCCACTCTTGCGAAGGGTGAAGTGCGAAGCCTGCTCGAAGCACCTCGTGTGCGGAGCCTGCACTGACTTAGCAGAGTAGATTTTCGTGGATTGTTCGTGGAGCGAAGTCTTCTTGACTTCGAACTTTTGCTCCTCCGAAGCCTGTGTTCGAAGGTGTCGAAGTACCTCCGAACCAGACCTTCGAAGGTAGTGTTCGAAGCTTGTTCCGCAGAAGACAGAACAGAACCGAAGGCTAAGTTTTTAGCCCGAAATTTTAAAAGCTCCCATTCACCCCCCCCTCTGGTCGCCGTTTCCGGTCCAACAATTGGTATCAGAGCTTGGTTAAGATCACCAGTTGACCTTAACCGGTTTTGTGATCTTTGGGCGACATGGATAGAGGCAGTAAAATTCCTCTGTTCGATGGGACAGATTTTGCATACTGGAAGGTGCGCATGGAGGCTTACTTGTTAAGCCAAGGAAATGCAATTTGGGAGATTGTGGACTCACAATACTCCATCCCTGATACCCGCACCACTCAAACTGAAAAAGATCAGTATATTGCCAACTCGAAGGCAAGGAACATACTGTTCATTGGTTTGAGTCGGAGTGAGTTTGATAGGGTGCAGCACCTTAGGACTGCTAGGGAAATTTGGACAACACTCACTGTCTTTCATGAGGGCTCTGCTCAGATCAAGGCCAGGCGCCAAAGCACCTACAATCAACAGTATCAGCTGTTTGTGCAGGCACCTGGTGAATCTGTAGATGCCATGTTTTCTCGCTTTGACGCGATAGTGAGTAACTTGCGATCCAACGGGACGCTTGCTTACAGTGATCACGATAGGGCTATCAAGCTTCTCTATGCTCTTGACCGTAGCATATGGGAAGTTAAGATATCCAGCATTGAGGAGTCCACAGGCTATGACACATTGACCTGTGACGAACTCTTTAGCAAGCTGAAGTCCACAGTGATTGCCAAGGCATCTCTTGCTGTGCACAGAAGCTCTTTGCCACAGCCATTGGCATTGGTTTCTAGCACTAGCCGTGGCACCACTGCAGAACCAAGCACTTCAGGCACTTGTGTTCTTGCAGATGGTTTTGCTTTGTCCTCCCTGGTCTCCGTCACAAAGGAGCAGGTGGATACTCTAGCTGATGATGAGCTTGCTCTCATTGCCCGGAGGTTCACCCGCTTTCATCATGAGAGACGGGATCAGAGGAGAAGTGGTTTTAGTGGCTGCTATGAATGTGGCGACACCTCTCACATTAAGGCCAATTGCCCCAAGGTCAAAAGAGAGATGAGAGTGAGCGCCCCAAATTCCACAAAAAGGAGAGGAAGCCCTTTGTGAAGGGCAAGCGCGGCAAGATGGCTAAGAAAGTAGCCAAGGCCGCTTTCAGAGCTTTTGTTGCTGCTCTCAGCGACATCGACACATCCTCAACTGAGGAGTCGAGCTCTGAGGAGGAGGAGTCCCCAAGGAAGGAGGACAAGAAGGACAAGAAGGGACGTGACTTCACCGGCCTTTGCTTCATGGCCGACAGCGATCACAGCGGCGATGAGCTTGACTCATCTGAGGTAAACCTATCATCTGACCAGCTTCTAATTAAATTAGATGAGCTGAATGAAGTAGTGCGTGGTCAGGATAGATTACTTGTGCAAGCCGCTAGAGAAAGAAAAGACCTTAGACTTAGGCTAGAAAATGTTTCTACTGAATATGCCATGCTTAAGTCTAAATTTGATGATGCTGAATGTGAATCATGTTCTGTTGTCATGAGTGAGCTTGCTCAGTTACGTTCTGTTCATGCTCAAACTCTTTCTGAGCTTGAGACTGCACAGAAGCAGCTTTTGGAGGTGGATTCTAGACCTCGTGATATTATTGATTGCACGAACTGCTCTTTATTGCGCGATAGCATTAATTTACGTGATAAGCATGTTCATGATTTAGAGGCTAGATTGGAGAGGGCCAGTAGTTCTAAGGATGTGCAACCTGTTTGTGACACTTGCATCACCCTTAAGGACCAGCTAGGCACTGTCAGAGAGCGAGCTGAAAACCTCTTGTCTGAAAATGAATACCTTCTTTCTGTGGTGAACAAATGCACTGAAGGGAAGGGTAGGATGGATTTGCTCTTGGCCAAGACCAAGTTGTGTGCTGATAGAGCCGGGGTAGCTCTAGGTTTGGGTTTTGAGAGGATAGCTTCAGACAGTAAGGCCAAAACTGTTTTTACCTCTCCCACCACCCTAGAGAAAGAGAGAGCTCTGTTAGACACCCCATCAGCCAAAAAGCCTACCCATCCACCAAAGAAAACCACTCCTCCTACCAAGAAAAATCTTCCCAAGAAAACCACTCAAAGAAACCCAAGGAGCCTATGAGAGTTGCTCCTGTGACCCATGAGAGTGCCCCCAGGAGAGTGTTTCACTGTTCTTATTGTCAGCGGGCGGGTCATTTGATTGGTTTCTGTTTCCGTCGCATCAAGGATGAGCGACGTGCACAGGCGATGAGCTATCAGGACATGCATTACCCATCTTTAGGTATGCATGAGTCTGAGTTTTACTCTCGTCCTGTTTTCGAGGCTCCTCATGCTTCTCGGAGAGGCTTTGCTCCTCGAGGTGTTCACCATGTTCCATATGGTGGTAGACCTCGGGCGAGTAGCTTTGTACCTCGTCAGAGTAGGAGACCTCGACATGCTTTGCGTTCTTTGCATGTTGGTAGACCTCGCACTTCGCATCATTCTGATTATCATGTGCGTAGACCGTCTACTTTTACTGTGCCTACTACTCGTGTCACTCAGTGCTGGATGCCTCGCCATTATTTTACTCACCCCAGCACTGAGCGATCGAGGCGTTCTTATCATGTGTAGGCGACAGGTCGAGGCCTGGAGGGCACGTGGATCATGGACTCCGGTTGTTCGCGCCACATGACCGGAGATGCAGCTTGGTTCTCCAGCCTCACCTCAACCAAGC
>JAAALK010000286.1:1079689-1208556 GCA_019279435.1 Zizania palustris | reverse complement strand
CTAGTTCACCCAGACCCCGGCCTGCTCGAAGCTCGCCTTAGCCTGCTTGAAAGGATTAGTCACCACATGAGCATGCGAGACTTAGCAGAGGAGTTCATTGGGCTCCACCTCTGATGGCCAACTGGCCTATCATCTTCGAGGAAGATCCGGAGGGTGGACTCCGAAAGATTTCTTCGAACTCAAGCCCTGCAGGTAGCTTCGAAACACTACATGTTTTATATATAATTGTTCTATGAAATGACTAATGCAAACTTATCTTGTAACTTCTCAAGCTCCTATGACTTCAGAGCAAATTACTCGAGCTTCAGAGAAGATCCTGGGGGTTCCAACTCCGGCCGAAAAGGAGTGGAGGAAAAAGCTAGTGGGTAGTTGGGAGTGGCTCAACCGAGTATGGGGCATACTCGGAGTTGCACCCCCTCCTCTTCCGGACTAGGTACCTTCTGAACAAGGGCCGAAGAAGAGGAAAGCGGATGCCGGGGACTTCGGCTCCGGCTAAGACCCCAGTGAAAAAGCTAGCCCAAAAGCCGAAGAAAGTGGCTCCTTCAAGTCCGGTGGCTTCACCCTCCGATTCTTCTGAAGATGAAGGAAGGGTCCTTGTGGACCTAATTGCCGAAGACAAAGCCTGAGCAGATGTGAACACTGGGGACCCAGCCAACGTGCCAGATGCTCCAGAAAGCCCTAGACAGGCTAGGACCTCAAGCGTCCAGCTGGACTTGCCGCATCAAGAAGCCTCTATTGCTGAAGGCAGAGCCGAAGTTCCAGCTGAACGGGCTTCGATTCTGGACGAAGTGGTAGCTATTGCTCCTAGGGAGGCTCCAGCAATCACCCCTTCGGTTCCAGCCACCGAGTCCGATGACGACTTTGAAGTGGCCTTCGATCCTCCAAGTAGCCCCGTGCTCCTTCGCCGACAGGGCTTCGGAGTTAAACTTCACTTGAACTGCCTTTTTCTTTACCCTGCAAAATTATGCAATATATAATACCTTTGTTTTGGCGGGGTCCGCTCCCATGGAGGTGACTCCTTCCGAAGATACCGCTCCTGGGACTTCGACATCTCCGGGGTCAGTTCCAGAAACTGTCCAAATGGGACCTGGAAAAGGTAAAGGCAAAATGGACCCCTTTCCTGCTCCGAACTTAGGATTAACTCCATCTGAATCAATAGACGAAGGTCAATCTACGGAGGGAGGCCAGTCCACTGAGGTCTCCGAAGATGCAGCACAACGCTCCGACCCTTCGCCAAATGAAGACGATCAAAGGGCTCTGTCTATGCTCCCCCTCCTAGCTCCTTTTCTGGAGCGAAGGACCGGACTTCGGACCCTGCTCGAGCCTTTGGATCGAGCTAACCGCGAAGTTGGTGAGACGGACCTAGTAGCCATACTTAGCGAAGCTGAGGGTTCGAAGCTCAACGCAGCCTTGGAACGGGCAACGTACCAGGTATGAAGTATCTGCAAAGCAAGATTGATTTCAATTTATAAATAATTCCTCACCTTGCTTTTTCTCTTCGTAGCAAATAGTTTTGGCTCAAGCTGCAGCCATCTCAAACGAGCGCAGAAGCCTTCGTCTTCAGGAGAGGATTACTGCTCTTCAGAGGAGTCTTGACGGCTCTGAAGTTTGAATCTCCAGCTTAGACGAAATGGTTGCAGCGGAGAGGAGGGCCAGACTTGGTCTGGATGCTGCAAATAGGAAACTCGAAGCCGAACAAATCGTGCTTCGGGCCGAGATAGAGAAAATGCGGGCAGAACATGCCACGGCGGGGGCTGAGCTAGTTAAGCTTCAAGAGGAGAAGGCTAAATCCACGGAGGAAGCCAGCAACCTGCTTAGCCAGAAGAGTTCTCTGGCTACGGAGGCAGCTAGACTATCCGTTGTGGTAGATGAGCTAACTTCGTCAAGGGATGTTTTAATTGAAGATAAAATGAAGTCGGAGAAGGTAGCAGCGGAGGTCATGAACAATCTTTTAGGTGTTCTAGAGTACTTTGGTACTCTTTGGACACTACATTCGAGTGACAACGTCCCCTTGTTGCGACGGCTAAAGATGATCCAAGGAGCAGTGAAGATGATGAAGACAGCAGGTATTCCGTATGGAGAACTCTCCGGCCAAGTAGCTGCTCTCGGAATACTTCGCTACTACGAAGATATAGGGCTATCAGTAGCACCAGATTCGGGGGCGGCTCCCATTACCTTCGATGACAACCAACTGCTGAACCCTTCCGAAGATGTGGCTGCAGCTTGGCAAGCCTTTCAAGCTTCATGGAGAGCCGAAGGTCGAATAACGATCAAGGCTTGGATCGATGAAGGGCATCGCCAAAAACAAGCTCGGTCTCAAGCTTCGAGCAGCCAGCCTCCGTCGGACCCGCAGGTTTAGTTTTGTTTAGGGGACCGATATGTAAAAATTATGCTTTCATATATTATGAATGAAAACTTGTTTATCATGTTTTTAGGCTTCTCAACCTCATATGGATGATGTCGAAGTATTAAATGTTACCGAAGAACTCTGCCTGCTATGGGCTACCTTTGATCTTTTAAAACTTCACAAACGACCTCGATTTTTGATTCCTCGAGAAAGCTCAGGTGCAATTGCGCTTGAAATATGTAAATATATATTGTCTTATATTAAAGAGGAAGAAAAAGAAGTTAACTTGGAAGCTTCGTCTTCTGAAGACATTCAATGGTCCGAAGACAAGGGTATTGCTGAAGAACAACGAAAGAAGCCTGAAGAACTTCGGAGCTGGGAAAGAAGCCCTGAACGACTTCGAACTTGGGCTGAACTTCAACAAGAACAAAAAGATTTTCGAGCTTCGAAGGGAGGAAGAAGAATTAAACGTAAAGTTATCAGGACTCCCGGCTCTGGAACTAGTCGTTCCGGCTTTAGTGGTAGCTGTAGAGATCAAAGAGGTCTTAGATTCCTTCTTGGCATAGACACAGATTTTTCGTAATGTAATGTAATTTGTTCGAATAATAAAGATTAATTTTTAAAATTTTCTCCCTACTTCCCAGCCCCTCTTTGGGCGTAAGCAACTTCGAAGTGTAGTCGAAGATGGTTAGGCACAAAGAAAAAGACTTAGGAGTACAATTTTGGAGTGTCAGAGCCCCTCAGCAACTTAAAGATTGATTGAAATCTTACAAAATGTCTTTGACTACTTGGAGTCATAAAACTGGTAACTTAGTACCTTTTGTTTGAAAGAAGTCACTTCGGACGAACTTTTCGGACACTTTAGCGTCCCAAATGATTGGTCTCTTTGGACTCTTTTTACAGATATTCGAAGCTTATCAGCCCAAACTCTATTTTGTTTTGGCCTCCTTCGGCTCTTTTTGCGAATGCTATCAAACCGGTGGTTTGGAATTCACAGTGGTCTCCTTGGACTCTTTTTACGGATGCTTTCAAGCTGGAGCTTGGAATCCGCATTGTTTGGTCTCCTTCGACTCTTTTTACGGATGCTTTCAAGCCGGTGGCTTGGAATCCGTTTTTTTAGTGACTTTCCCACCACGTCGGAAGCTTCGAACCAGTGGTTCGAAGTCCGAAAAATTGGTTCAAATTAATGACACTTCCCTCCCAACTGACTTCGTTCTTCCAGTGCGTCCACTAGAAGTAGTAAGTGTTTGAGAGGTAGGCATTATCTGAACCATGAACTTTATTAATCCAGAAGGTGTTTACAAATGGTTACAAGGAGCCCCTATGCGAAATATCTCTTTAAGTGCTCTGCATGCCATGTATGTGTTAAATCCTCGCCTTCTAAATTAGCTAGCTTAAAAGAACCAGGACGTCCTGAGTGGAGAATTATGTATGGATCTTCCCACTTATTCCCTAGTTTCCCTGGTGCTATAATACTTCGCAAAACAAGATGGCCCGGCTTAAGTTCATTAAGCTTAACCTTTGGGTCAAACCAAGTATTTCTCTGCTAATGATACTTTGACAAATTGGCGACAACTCGAAGTCTTGTTTCTTCTATTAAATCAAGCGAAGTTTGCCTTTCTGCTTCTATTTCCGGTTCGGTGCTGCGAAGGGATCCTCCTTTAAGCTCCGTTGGCGTCATTGCTTCATCTCTGAATAATAGTCTGAAAGGAGTGAAACCTGTGGACCTTGTTTGAGTGGTCCAAATGGACCATAGAATCTTCAGGAGCTCCTCGGTCCACAATCCTTTTGCCAATCCCACTATTCTTCGATTCAACCCTGACAAGATATTACCATTGGCTCTTTCAATAGCTCCGTTAGACTGAGGATGTCACACTGCAGCGAAGCATAATTGTATGCCAAGATCTTCACAAAACTTCCTGAAGGGCTCTGCATCAAACTGTGTCCCATTGTCAACTGTGAGCTGTCGAGGCACTCCGAACTGGCATATAATATTTTTCTAGAAAAAATTTTGTACATTATTCGAAGTGATAGCTGTGAGGGGCTCTGCTTCGACCCACTTGGAAAAATACTCAATTTCTACAACTGCGAATTTCAAATTTCCTTTTGCTACTGGGAAGGGGCCAATAAGGTCCATGTCCCATCTGGCCATGGGCCACACTGGGGCAATGACTTGAAGAGTTGTTGGTGAACGATGACTTCTTCTTCCCATCCATTGACAGCCCTAGCAAGTGCGAACTAAACTCTCCGCATCAGCTACTATTGTAGGCCAATAAAGCCCCTGGCGAAGTGTTTTCCTGCCAAAGCTCGAGGGGCCAGATGGCTACCACAAAGTTCTTCTTGAATTTCTCGGAGAATCTCTTGACCTTCGGCTTGAGATATACATCGGAGCAGAGGGGAACATACTCCGGCCTTGTACAAAATACCGTTGATTATATGATAATTTCGAATTATGAGCTTCAACCTCGAAAGTTGTGGCCCTTCGGGCAAATTTACTTCTCATTGCAATAATTCCATAATTGAACTCCGCCAATCTGTACTTGGAATGCAAAGAACTTCCGCAGAAGGGATCTGTATGACCAAAGGTGAATTGAGCTCTTCGTAAAAAGCTTCTTCTGGAATGTCCATAGCTCCGGCTGCAGCTTTTGCCAAGGTATCAGCTTGCATATTTTCAGCTCTGGGTATACTTTGAATGGAAATCCCCTTAAATGCTGCCTCAATCTTACGGATCTCTTCTAAATATTTTGCAAGTTGTGGATGACGAACTTGAAAGCTCTTATCCACGTGCCCTGCTACAATTTGAGAATCTGTTTTAATAACAACTCTTGTAGCCCCCAAAGCACGTGCTTTCCGAAGTCCTAACAAAATTCCTTCATACTCTGTTGTATTATTGGTGGACTTAAAGTTGAGCCTTGCGGAGTACATTGCTTTTTGCCCTGAAGGCAAAATTATTACTGCTCCGACTGCAGGGGGAGTCCATTCTTCTACAAAGTCTGCCAACACTTGTGACTTAATTGTTGTCCTTGCCACGAAGGAGATACCGAAGGGTGCTAATTCAACAGCCCACTTCCCAAATCTTCCTGTGGAATCCTTACTTCGGAGCATATCTCCCAAGGGATACGAAGTTGGTACAATCACATTATGTGCTAGGAAATAATGCATTAACTTCCTCGAAGCCATTATCAGAGCATAGGTGAACTTCTCAAGCTCGGAATATCTTGTTTTTGCTCCGGACAGTGCTTTGGATACAAAATAGACTGGATTTTGTACCAACTTCCCATTGAAATTAACTTCTCTAACAAGGACTACACTGACAGCGGAGCCAGTAGCCGCAAGGTAAAGGAGTAGGGTTTTTTCTGCAACGGGCACCGTGAGTGTAGAGAGGTAACTAAGATAATTCTTAATATCATCAAAGCTCTTTTGACACTCCGGTTTCCATGCAAAATCTTCGGACCTCTTCAATGCTTTGAAAATGGGCAAACTTCTCTCCACAGACCTTGCTAGGAATCTGCTAAGTGCTGCAAGATGACCAGTCAGCTTTTGCACTTGCTTCAAATTTTCCGGAGGAGCCATCCTTTGCAACGCAGTTATTTGAGTGGGGCTAGCTTCGATCCCTCTGCTTGAAACTAGATACCCTAACAATTTTCCAGCCTGAGCCCCAAAGATACATTTTTCAGGGTTAAGACGGATTCCACATGCCCAAAGGCTATTGAATGTTTCTGCTAAGTCTAGGCTATGTTGGTGCTTTAAAGCACTCTTTATTACAATGTCATCCATATAGGCTTCTACATTGCGGCCTATTTGATGACCTAGAGCCTTAGCAATTAACCTCGAAAAAGTTGCCCCGGCATTTCTTAAGCCAAAGGGCATTCTTACATAGCAGAAGACTCCCGAAGGAGTTACAAAGCTTGTTTTGATTTCATATTCGCGCTTTAGCCAGATTTGATGATAGCCAGAATACACGTCAAGGAAGCTTAATAACTCCGAACCAGTAGTGGAGTCAACCAATTGATCAATTCGGGGCATGGGATCGGGGTCACAGGGGCATGCTTTATTCAAAGATGTAAAGTCAATACACATGCGCCACTTCCCGGAAGATTTCTTCCTGACGAAGACTGGGTTGGCCAGCCACTCCGTATGAGCTACTTCTCTGATAATCCCAGCCTTCAGCAACTTTTCTACTTCATCTTTAGCAAGGATGGCCCTCTCTACAGATAGCTTCTGGAGTCCTTGTCGAACAGGCCGAACCCTCGGGTTCACAAGTAAACTATGTTCAATAATGTCCCGACTGACTCCTGTAATGTCCTCATCAGACCAGGCAAAGACATCTAAATTTTCTTCAACTACTTTTTCCAACGAAGTAGCGACTTCTGGAGGCAAATCTTTGCCGAACTGAAATGAATAGTCTTTGCCGTCTTTGACAATAACCTTTGTTATAATCTCCCCTTCGGGGCTTGGCCTTGGGAAGGACTTCTTCGAGGGTTTACCTGAAGCAAAAATATCCTCCGGGTTGCCTTGCACGCTGTTCACCTGTCTCAGGTCAAGAGGGGGGGCATGACCATATTCCGCTCTTTGCGCAGTGGCCTGATCTTCGAAAACAGTGAGCACTCCCGCTTATGTGGGCATCTTCATACACAGATAATTATGATGCGCCACAGCTCCAAACTGATTCAACATGCCCCTCCCGAAGATAACATTGTATGCATACGGGGCATCCACAACATCGAAAATCATCTCTTCCGTCCTGGCCAGTAGCCCCTCTCCGAAGGTGACCTCTAGACCTATTTGTCCGAGGGCATCGAGAAGGGGTCCTGCGAAGCCTTGCAAAGGACGAGCTGCTGGGAGAAGATGCTTTTTGGAGATACAGAGTTGATCAAAGGCTTGGACGAAGATAATATCTACTGAACTCCCTCTGTCAATCAGTACTCTCCGGACTTCAGTCCCTGCTATGTCGGCAGTGATGACAAGTGGATCTGCATGTGGAAAATTTATGCCCGCTGCATCATCTGCGGAAAAAGATATTGGCACATGGGACCATTCAGGCATGGCAGCTGCGGACGAAGAAGTTCCAATATGGCCCACTTCTCGGACATATTCTCTTCTGTGCCTCTTCGACATACTACAAAGAGTCCCTCCTCCGGAAATGGGGAGGACTACTCTTTTCCCTAGATCTTGACCATATTCCTGCTTCGGAGGTGGCATAATATTGACCACCGGAGGTTGCCTTGCAGGGTCGAAGTTATCTATACGTGCCACAGCCTGGATAGGCTCCGGACGCACCTCGGGAGGAACTCGGTCAGTAGTGCCTCGACCCAAAGTTATTTCAAGGTACTCGCCTCTTAAAGCGAGTATAGACTTGCACACATCAGTTGTGTGACTTCAATTCTCACCATGGACACAGCAGAAGAAGGCCTGGGCTTTGCCAGCTGGCTTCCTTGGCAGCCTCCAGCCGCTGGTCTTGCTTCCTGAAGCTTGCGAAGTCTTAGGGGCAAATTTCGGCGGAGGTGCAATGTTCAAGACTTCTGAACGAGGATGCTTTTGCCCCCGACGCCTGTCATGCTTAACTTCAAAGTTAGGCCCCTGCGAAGGTGTTGAAGTCTTCACTTCCAGCTTGACTTCTTGCAAGATTGACGGAGTTGAAGCAGTTCTCCAAAGCCACCCTTCTTCTGACCTTGCATACTCTTCGAAATAAGACATCAACTGAGCAACAGAAGATATTTGTTTTCGATGAAGTTTATCAAGGAGGCCCGTATGGGTAACTCCCTCTCGAGCTACATCAACTACGGAGGATGTAGTTAACCCTTGAATTTGCGACTTCGTATGGGCTAAGCGCTTGAAAAATTGCCTTAAAGTCTCTCCGGGAAGCTACTTCACCTGGAAAAGGCTTCCTGTAGACATTGGGGGTACGAAGGTACCCTGAAAGTGGCTTATGAACTTCTTCCTTAATTGTTCCCAGGTTCTGATTGACCCTGGCTTCAGGGACAAAAACCACCGCAGTGCCACTCCTTCAAGAGCTAGAGGAAAACATTTGGCCATGGTGTCTCGCACTCCTCCATTGGCCTCAATTGCCAATGCATAAGAACGGGAGAACTCCCCAGGGTCTTCGTCTCCAGAATATTTGCAGAGCTTTGAAGTTTTAAACTTAGGATCGAAGCACACTTTCTGTAGCTCGGGATGCAGCGGAAACTCACTGTCGAAGGAAGCGTTCTCTGGGGCTTCGGGATAAGGAAGTTCGTCGTCTTGGGGCACTTCGGGGATGACCGGGGTGGCCTGAGAACGAAGCCTATCTACGGCTTCTTGCCGCCACCTCGCTACTTTAGCTTGGAGACTGGCCATTTGAGCGGCCATATCACCAAGACCGTCTTCATCTCCTCCGGAAGGACCTTTTGGGTCTTGAGAACTGTATGCATCAGTTCGAAGTGGAATCTGAGGTTGAAGAGGGACTCCGGTTGGCCGAAGTATGGATGGAGTTGGGGGAGGAACTCTGTATGCTCGAGGAAGGGGAATCCCTTCCGGAGTCTGAGGTGGAGGAAAAGCCGAAGGTCCTCCAACCTCAACTGTGTTCGAAGATCTTACTCCGGAGGTCTGAGGGGACCTCCGAGTAGGACTACCACCTGAACTCCGCTTGGGAGGCATGGTTTGAGAACTTGGTAGAGAACGAAGTTTTTTGGACTAGGTTCCCCACGGACAGCGCCCCTGTTGGCGTAAAAGATTACGCTAACAGGTTTCCAGAGCTTAGAAACTAACAAACGAAGTGTTTGTGAAGTGAACTATTTCAAGCCTTCGAATTGGATAATAGCTCGAAGTAGTTCGAAGATGTGTATTGAATAACTCAGTATTCGATCCTCATTATAAGGTGAAACGGGGGGTATTTATAGGCCAAAATATTAAGGAAAAGACCTTTTTACCCCTCTATTACAACCGACATAGTGGAAACTATTTGGTGCCCTTGATAGGGCTAAAACAGTAAAAGACTAATCTAATAAGAAAGAAGATAAGCCTTCCATCTTAGCTGGCAATGAAACTCTCTGAAGAGTCAACGTTCGAAGATATACTCCGAACTAGAGTTTGCCTCCGTCCTTCGAACTGATCTCAGTACCAAACCAGAGTTAAATGCTGGAAACCTTCGGTTAAATCACCTGCCTTTGTCTTATTACAACAGTGACCCCGAGGATGAAGTATTTTCCCCCAACAGCTTTATCTTCGGGTCATACCATGTTCTTGTTTGATCTTTATACTTCGTCAGATTGGCGACAGCTCGAAGACTTGTTTCTTCTGACAAGTCTAGCGAAGTGTTCCTCTCATCTTCGTCTTCAGGTTGTACTACGTGAAGGGATCCACCCCTGAGCTCCGTAGGAGTCATGGCCTCATCTTCGAATAGTAACTTGAACGGGGTAAAGCCTATGGATCTGGCTTGTGTGGTCCAAATGGACTATAAAATCTTAGGGAGCTCTTCGACCCACAGCCCCTTGGCCAACCCAACAATCCTTCGATTCAGACCGGAGAGAATATTCCCGTTGGCTCGCTCAACAGCTCCGTTGGACTGTGGGTGGCGCACTGCTGCGAAGCATAACTTAATGCCCAGTTCTTCGCAAAATTCTTTGAATGTCTCAGCTTCAAACTGGGTTCCATTATCCACAGTTAGCTCCCTTGGTACTCTGAACCTGCATATAATATTTTGCCAGAAAAAATTTTGCACATTCCTTGAAGTGATAGCAGTCAAGGGTTCTGCTTCGACCCACTTGGAAAAATATTCGATTGCTACCACTGCAAACTTCAAGCTGCCTTTTGCTATTGGAAAAGGGCCGATGAGGTCCATGCCCCACCGAGCCATTGGCCATACCGGGGCAATAACTTGAAGTGGTACTGGCGGACGGTGGCTTTGTCTTCCCATCCACTGGCATCCTTGGCAGGTTCGAACCAACTCCTCCGCGTCTCTTACAATTGTCGGCCAGTAGAGCCCCTGCCGAAGTGTCTTTCCTGCTAGAGCACGAGGGGCTAGGTGGCTTCCACATAAACCTTCGTGAATGTCCTGAAGTATATCTTGTCCTTCGGGTTGGTAGATGCACCGGAGTAGAGGAGAACAAACTCCGGCTTTGTACAACACTCCATTGACAAGCTTATAATTTTGAGCCCTTGCTTGTATCCTTCAGAAATCCAGACCTTCTGACGAATCTGCGTTGCCTTGCAATATATCCATTATCGGAGCCCGCCAATCTACAGCGGGGATGCAAAGGACTTCTGCGGAGGGTAATTGATTGACTGTAGGCTTGATTAGTTCTTCATAGAAAGCACCCTCCGAGAGGTCCAATGCTCTGGCTGCAGCCTTTGCTAGAATGTCTGCAAGTTGATTATCTGCTTGAGGGATACTTCGAACAGAAAATCCTTTGAATGCTGCTTCTGTTTTGCGGATTTCTTCCAGATACTTTGTTAGCTGTGGGTTCCTTGCTTGAAAGCTTTTGTCAACATGTCCTGCTACGACCTGGGAATTTGTTTTAATTATTATCCTTGCTGCTCCAAGTGCCTTTGCCTTTTAGAGGCCTAGCAGGATTCCTTCGTACTCTGCGATATTATTGGTGGTCTTAAAGTTGAGCCTCGTAGAATACATGGCCTTCTGTCCTGACGGTGACATTATTACCGCTCCAGCTCCAGCACCAGATGCCTGATAAGCTTCGTCAGAAAAAATTGTCCATAAACCTTCGGAGGGCTCCTCCGGAGCCCAAACTGTAGATGGAGTCCACTCTGCTACGAAGTCAGCTATGATTTGGGATTTGATAGCTGTTCTTGCCGTGAAGGAAATTCCGAAGGGGGCTAGCTCGACAGCCCATTTTCCGATCCTACCTGTAGAATCTTTGCTTCGAAGCATATCCCCAAGAGGATACGAGGTAGGGACGATTAGGTTATGTGCCAAAAAGTAATGCCTTAGCTTTCGCGAGGCCATTACTAGGGCATAAGCAAATTTCTCGAGCTCGGAGTATCTTGTCTTTGCTCCGGAAAAAGCTTCTGAAACAAAATAAACTGGGTTTTGCACCAGCTTTCCCTTAAGCTCAACTTCTCTGACCAGTACTGCACTTACTACGGAGCCTGTTGCTGCAAGATAAAGGAGGAGATTTTCCTCCGAGAGGGGCACAGTAAGCGTTGACAGGCTTCCTAGGTATGCCTTGATATCATCGAAGCTCTTCTGACACTCCGACATCCAGTTAAAACTTTCGGACCCCTTTAGAGCTTTGAAAACTAGAAGGCTTCGTTCGGCTGACCTGGCCAGGAATCTGCTGAGAGCTGCGAGCCGTCCTGTTAGCTTCTGTACTTGCTTCAAATTTTATGGTGGAGCCATTCTTTGCAGTGCACTTATCTGCGTTGGGCTAGCTTCGATTCCCCTACTCGAAACTAAGTACCCTAGCAGTTTTCCTGCTTGCGCCCCGAATATACATTTTTCAGGGTTGAGGCATACTCCACATGCTCGGAGGCTCTCAAACGTTTCGGCTAAGTCTAGACTATGCTGGTGCTTTTCAGCACTCTTTATTACAATGTCATCCATATAGGCTTCGACATTCCGGCCTATTTGGTGACCTAGAGCCTTAGCTATTAAACGTGAGAATGTGGCTCCGGCATTCCGCAAGCCAAAAGGCATTCTTACATAACAAAATACTCCGGATGGAGTTATGAAACTTGTCTTGTCTTCGTCTTCACGCTTTAGCCAGACTTGATGATACCCGGAGTAAGCATCGAGGAAACTTAGCAATTCGGAGCCAGCTATGGAGTCTACCAGCTGGTCTATTCGGGGCATAGGGTAGGGGTCTCGCGGGTATGCTTTATTCAACGATGTAAAATCGATGCACATGCGCCATTTGCCGGAGCCCTTCTTCTTGACAAAAACAAGGTTTGTCAACCACTCCGTGTGGGCCACCTCCCTGATGATGCCAACCCTTAACAATTTTTCCACCTCGATCTTAGCGAGGTTTGCCCTTTCCGCAGACAACTTACGGAGCCCCTGGCGTACTGGCCTAGCCTTCGGGTTGACGAGCAAACTGTGCTCGATGATACTCCGATCGACCCCGGTGATGTCTTCGTTGGTCCAGGCAAAGATGTCCAAATTTTGCTTGATTACTACTTCCAACGAGGCGGCTATCTCTAGAGATAGCCCCTTGCCAAACTGTATTGGGTATTTGAGAAACCAAGGGTTGGTTTCGGAGTCTGTGATGAGTGATTGACAGATTATATCCTCTGATTCGAAGGGGTCCCTCCGAAGGGGTTCGAAGGTGGTTTCACCGAAGGGTTCGATGGGTCTGTTTGATGCAGCTGTTGCAGCGGAGTGTGCTTGTCGGAGGGGTCCGACAGTGCACGATGACTAGGTCGTACCGAAGGTTTCGGTACTTTGGGCGGTACACCGGAGTGTGTGCCGGAGGTTGTTTACCCGGAGAGGTCTCCGGGGTACTGGATACACTTGGCTATTTGTCTGTGGTGCGCAGGTGACTTCGGAGGCGACGGACGGTTCGTAACAAGTGAACTTGGGTCAAGTGGGAGGGTTGATGCCAGGGGAGCAGGGAGCTCCGTCACGAAGGCTGCAAAGGGGTCGAGGTCGGACCTCGGGTCGAGTTGCTCCAGGTGAAGGCAGTAAGTGCGGAGTGTGGCTTCGGCTGAAGGTACTCCGAGACGAAGTCCTCGGAGGCGAGGCACTTCGAAGGATACTCCGAATAGAGTGACTTCGGAGTATGGTGGACCAAGTCCTCAGCAATGAGGCAGGGCATTCGAAGTGTGCTCCAGAGGGATGCACTCGTAGGTATACCCGACGAAGGTCTCAGAAGTCGAGGTGCATCGAAGGCATGGTCTGGGTGAGGATTGTCGAGGAGTGTGCTCGGGGAGAGACACTGCGGCGAAGTGCTCATGGAATGCTTCATGCGGAGGCCTTGCACGAAGGACGGAATTCGAAGGGCGGTACTCCGAAGGTAAGGCTTCGGAGTGAGGCTGGCTGTGGAGTGAAGCTGACTTCGGAGTGAGGCTGGCTTCGGAGTGAAGCTGACTCCGGAGTGAGGCTGGCTCTGGAGTGAGGCTGACTTGAGGTACCTCAGCCTTGCATGGCTTCGGTACACGGACTGACGGAGTTCGAGCTGGGAGAAGCTGCGAAGCCGTGGTGGTCCACTCCGAAGGTGTTGGTGCGAAGGCCTAAGGGCTTTGATGGCTTCGACTCAAAACCATCTCTGTATCGAAGGTTGACTTCGGTGAAGCGAAGGTTGTCAGGCTCAAGGCTTCTCACCGAAGCTACCGCACCCCTCGCGTGCAAATGGGGGCTTCATAAGAATCCAAGACTGCAAAGGCTGACCGTGTCTACTCTGCAAAAGGTGATGTTGTCTCCTCTGCGAAGCTGACAAAAGAAGCCTCCAAATAAAGTAGACTACCAGTTGTACCCCTGTTCTGATGAGACAAAACCAGTATAAACCCTAGGGGTAAAGTAGTCTATTCACAAGGCTAAATAGTGCCTATAAATAGTGGAAGCTAGCTAGGTCACATCAACACTTTGAGCAGCCATTGTAGAACTCCTATGCTAGCCGCCACACTTTCTGTATTCATCCTGTGAGTTCATTTTGTGTTCCCTGTTCATGCAATGAAGTTTTGATTATGTTCTTCTTTCACCGCTTGAACTTGTATTGTGTGTTGCACTGCATGCTTTGATTTCTCTGTGCACCATCTTCTTGTGAGTTTTCTAGAGAGGTGTGTGAGAAGTCTGTCTGGGTGAAGTGTATTTTTCAGTGTCTGTTCGCTGTGTGTAAACTGGAGGCTAGACCTCTCTGATTACTAGCAAAGCACTATTCGAAGCCCGTTTTCTTCCCTTGTCGAAGTCTTCGGCGAAGTGTGCTCAGTGTGCATTTAGACCTCTGATGTGCAAAGCCTAGTACCAGTTTCTAGCGCTGAGTATTTGGTCGAAGTCCTCAAAGGGAAGTCTGCTCTTGCGAAGGGTGAAGTGCGAAGCCTGCTCGAATGCACCCTGTGTGCGGAGCCTGCACTGACTTAGCAGAGCTGAAATTTCGGGGTTGTGGGTGGAGCGAAGTCTTCTTGGATTCGAACTTTTACTCCTTGCGAAGCCTGATTTCGGAGCTGTGAAATACCTCTGAACCAGAACTTCGAAGGGTGTGTTCGAGGCATGTTCTGCAGATGACAGAAGTAAAACAGAAGGCTATTTTTAGTCTGAAATTTTAAAAGCTCCCATTCACCCCCTCTGGTCGCCGTTTTCGGTCCAACAGTATTCTTTGCCCTCCTTCAGAATTATTTTTTGTCACGACATCACCTTCCGGGCTTGGCTTAAGGGAAAGGCCCTTCGAAGAGTTCGAAGACTCCGAAACCTCTTCGGTGTGCTCTGTCACACTATGTACTTGCGTGGCCATACTCTGTTCTTCGGGCTACAGCTTGGTCTCCTGAAATGGTAAGGACTCCACCTTGCGTGGGCATCTTGAGACATAAATAGTTGTGATGTGCTATAGCCCTGAACTGGTTCAGCATCCCTCGTCCGAAGATTGCATTGTAGGCATAGGGGGCATCGACGACGTCGAAGATGATCTCCTCCACCCTGGCCAGGGGCCCCTCTCTGAAGGCAACCTCGAGGCCTATTTGACCGAGGGCATCGAGAGGCGGACCTGCGAAACCTTGAAGTGGCCGGGCCACTGGAAGTAAATGCCTCCGAGGTATGCACATTTGGTCGAAGGCCTGGACAAAAAGTATGTCTGCAGAGCTCCCACCGTTCACCAGGACCCTTCGAACTTCCACCCCCACCGCATCACTAGCAGTAAAGGAAATAGGTACATGAGACCATTCGGGCATTCCCTCCGCGGAATTCGAAGTCCCAATGTGCCCTACTTCGCGGATGTATTCTCTCTGCTGCCTCTTGGACATGTTGCCGAGGGTTCCCCCTCTGGAGATGGGCAGGACCACTCGCTTGCCGCGGTCTTGGGGGTCCTCCTGCTTCGGTGGTGGCATAATGTTGGCCACCGGTAGTTGCATGGGGGCTTCGGGGACATCGACTCGGGCCACGATTTGCACAGGCTCCGACTGTGCCACTAGAGGGGTTCGATCCGATGTACCCCGCCCGGTACTTCATCCTAGTTATTCACCCCGAAGGGTTAATACCGCCTTGCAATCCTTCATGTCATGGCTTCTGTTATCGCCATGCACGCAGCAGAAAAAACTCTGGCGCCTGTCAGGTACTCTCTCTTGGGGCTTCGGTGCTCTAGCCTTGAAGCCTTGCGCCTGCTGAAAGGTGGCAGGTGCCTTCAGAACGGAAGGTGTGATGCTCAACACCTTCGAGCGGAAGTCCTTCTTTCCCCGCCTGTGATCGTTGAAGCGATTGTCTTGAGGGGGCTGCGAAGAGGTCGAGGCTTCTGGCTCCGTCTTTACTTCCCGAAGAGCTGGAGCAGGTGTTGCGGCTCGTTGAAGACAACCTTCCTCCGCCTTGGCATACTGTTCGAAGTATGCCATTAGTTGTGCCACGGATGACACAGGCTTCCGATGAAGCTTGCTGAGGAGATCGGGGTTCAACACCCCTTCGCGGGCGACGTCGACTACCGAAGAGGTAGACAAGCCCTTGATCTGCGATTTGGTGTGGGCGAAGCGCGTGAAGTATTCCCAAAGCATCTCCCCTGCTCGCTGCTTCACCTAAAATAAGCTCCCTGTCGACATCGGAGCCACAAAGGTACCTTGGAAGTTGCTTACAAACTTCCTCTTCAACTGCTCCCAGGATTTGACCGATCCTAGCTCCAAGGACCATAACCATCGAAGAGCCACACCTTCGAGAGCAAGGGGAAAACATTTTGTCGTAGTGTTCCGCACCCCTCCGCTTGCTTCTATCGCCAGGGCATATGAACGAGCAAATTCTCCGGGGTCGGACCCGTCGGAATACTTGTGCAGCTTCGAGGCTTTGAACCTGGGATCGAAGGGCACCCTTTGCAAGTCCGAATGTTGCGGAGACTCATCATCGAAAGATGCGTTCTCAGCCTCCTCCGGGACCTGAACAGCTTCAGGAAGGTTGCGAGCACCACCGTCTTGGGGGCCTTCGGGAGCCTGGGTGGAGGCTTGAGAACGGAGGCGATCAGCGGCCTCTTGCCTCCACCTAGCCACTTCCTCCTGAAGTCGCGCTACTTGAGTAGCCTCATCTTTAGGAAGGTCTTCGTCTCCATCGGAGGGGTGCTCCGGGTCTCGGGAACTGACATAATCAATTTGGAGTGCCGTAGGATCGGCCCGAGGGCCTCTGGGTACTCGACGCCCAGTGACAGCTTTGGGTGTTGTTGGAACAGCTGAAGGTCCGGCCCCGTTGGTCCGAGGGGACCTTCGGGGAGGATCCGAGGCTAGGCTCCGCTTGGGAGGCATAGCTAGTGAAAAAGAGGTCCGAAGACTGAGGACTTTGATTGGTTTGGGAAGGCAAGAAAAGGCCTTCGAACCGCACTAAGAAGCCCCTTACCGAAGGGTGCGCGGAATCTTGGGACTCCGAAGCTCCCTCCGCAAGTGCTCTTCGAAGTGCAGTCAGCAGTAGAGAACTAGCTTCTAGAACTAGGTTCCCCACGGACGGCGCCAACTATTGGCGTAAAAGATTACGCTAACAGATTCTCTAAGATTAAGAACTAACAACAGTGAATTTGTGTTTATGAACTATCTCAAGCCTCTGAAGTGGATAATAGCTCAAGTAGTCCGAATGTGTGTATTGAATAACTGAGTATTCGATGCCTATTACAGGGTAAGAAGGGGAGTATTTATAGGTAAAAAGTCTAAGGAAAAGACCTATTTACCCCTCGATTACAACCGACATAGTGGAAACTATTCGGTACCCTGAACAGGGTTAAAATGGACAAATCTACCCGGAGCAAGTAGATATGTCAAACATCTTATCAACCTTGCCGTTTATCACCCGAGCTTCATATCGTGCAGAGGGTTCCTTCGGACTGTAAGCCGAAGCACCCTTCGGCTTAACAACTCCACTATCTTCGGGCATAAGCTTATTAGCTCCGAAGCTGATAAGTTATCTTGAACTGTTAATCTCTAAGTCCTGAAAGTGAAGCATTTTCCCCCAACAATGTAGCATGACTATTTCTAAATTAGTAGTCATGTCTAGCAAGAGTAATCTAGATTGGCTAAAGTCTCGTGTAGAGCAATATCGGTGTGCTAAAGACGGTATTGCCGAGGCCATAGAAGACTTTAGCGAAGTAGAGAAATTAGGACAAGGTTTTGCGTCGGCCGATCTTTTAGAAGAAGTTGACATAGGCGATGGTAGCATCCCGAGGCCGGCTTTTGTAAACCAACACTTACAGCCTGATGAAATGGCTGGAGTAATAAAGTTGCTTCGGTCGTATGTCGATTGTTTCGCATGGGAGTATAGCGAGATGCTGGGATTAAGCCGCAAGCTCGTGGAGCATCAGCTACCTATCAAATCTGGATTTAGGCCTTATAAACAGCCTCCTCGTCACTTTAATTCGGTCGTCTATGACTGAGTTAAAGAAGAACTGGAGCGACTACTCAAGGCTGAGTTTATTAGGCTATGCAGGTATGCTGAATGGGTCGCTAACATTGTGCCTGTAGAGAAAAAGGGGAGCGGCAAAATATGAGTTTGTATTGATTTCAGGGATCTAAACAAGGCCACTCCAAAGGACGAGTATCCAATGCCGATAGCCGACATCCTAATCAATGATGCTTCAGGACACAAGGTACTAAGTTTTCTTGATGGCAATGCTAGTTATAATCAAATCTTTATGGACGAAGAGGACGTCTACAAGACAGCCTTTCGATGCCCTGGTTTTGTCGGTTTATTCGAGTGGGTCATTATGACTTTTTGTTTAAAGAATGCTAGTGCTACATATCAACGTGCTATGAACCTGATCTTTCATGACTTGCTAGGAGTTATGTTAGAAGTTTACATAGATGATGTTGTAGTCAAATCGGACGCTATGGGAAACCATTTAGCCGATTTGAAGGTGGCTTTTGATAGGATGCGACGGTATGGCTTAAAAATGAACCCGCTCAAATGTGCCTTTGGTGTGTCGGCAGGAAAATTCTTAGGCTTCATGATTCATGAAAGAGGTATAGAAATTGATCCTAAGAGGCTTGAGAAGATTAGAAACCTTGCAGCGCCAACACGCAAGAAAGATGTGCAGAAGTTGCTAGGCAAGATGAATTATCTACGTCGCTTCATATCTAACTTGCCTGGCAAAATTGATGCCTTTGTCCCCATACTCTGGTTAAATAATGAAGCCGAGTTTACTTGGGGGGGGCAATTCAGCAAAGCGCCTTTGAAAAGAATAAAGAGTGCTTATCGTCGCCACCTGTGGTGAGAGCACCAAAAGCCAGGATTCCATTTCGGCTATACATTGCCGCCGAAGATAGCGTGATTGGGGTCGTACTAACCTAGGAGGTGGAAGGAAAGAAGTACATCATCATGTTCTTGAGCCGACACCTGCTGGACGCCAAAACCAAGTACGCGTTTGTGGAATGCTTATGTTTATCACTTTACTACGCATGTACCAAATTGCGTCACTATCTTCTCCCTACTACATGTATTTTTGCTTGCCAAACTGATGTCATAAAATACATGTTGCAAAAGCCGATTCTAAGTGGAAGAATCGGAAAGTGGGCTTACGCTTTGATTGAGTATGATTTGGCCTATGAACCCCTAAGATCTATGAAAGGCCAAATTGTCGCTAATTTTATAGTTGATCACCACATAGATGTCAGTTGGAGTGACAATGTTGCTCTAATTGAAGTAGTACCATGGAAACTTTATTTTGATGGTTCGGCTTACAAAAGTGGCCAAGGTATTGGAGTGGTTCTCATATCACCTAGTGGATTCACTTTGAAACCTCTGCCCATTTAGAATTTCCCTCTACCAATAACCAAGCTGAATATGAGGCCTTATTGCTAGGACTTGAATTGCTAGAATCCATAGGTGCTAGACATGTTCATGCACATGGTGATTCTCTGTTAGTAGTGCAACAAGTAGCTAAGAGTGCTCAATGTCTTAATGGCTTGCTGAATAGTTACTTGGATAAATGCCTAGACAAAGTTGCTCCTTTTGATGACTTCAAAATTTCTCACGTGTCAAGAGAAGCCAACTCCATTGCAAATGATTTGGCTCAGCAAGCATCTGGCTACCAAGTCAGGAGAGGAAAATTTTCTATACAGGAAAAGTCGATGCTTGGTCTCACTGCCGAAGCCAGAAGCTTCAGACAGGCGCGAGGCCTATCGAACCCTCCAGGTCGGACCCCTCTGGGCACTGAAGGGTGCCGCATGCTGAAACCCTCAGGACAGGATGCCTCGTCCACCAAAGGGTCTTATGCGCCGGAGCCCCTACACCGAAGCCCGCTAGACAACGGAGGTCTTGGGGAGCCAGAGCCCTCCGACAGGAGGCTTCGACCTGACCATCTTCACGCAGCCAGCCCAATTAAGCTTCGTAGGAGTGGGAAAGGCCCGGGGGCACTCCGAAATCAGTAGTTTAGACGTCACTCTAGGGAATGAGCTAGCAAACCCTCTGGAAGCCCATAAGAGCAATTGGAGAGTTCCAATCGTCTAGTATTTGAGAAACCCTAGTCAAAGGGTTGATCGGAAAGTTCGGTGACAAGCGTTTAAATTTGTGTTGCTAGATGATATACTATATCGCCGAACTATTGATGGAGTACTCTTAAGATGTTTAGACAATGAACAGTCCTAGGTAGCTACAGGAGAAGTCAATGAAGGGCTTTATGTCACTCATCAGTCGGCCAAGAAAATGTGTTGGATGCTCAAAAGAGCAAGTTTCTGCAGGCCGACTATGACTGAGGATTGTTTTAGATATTATAGAGGGTGTGAAGCATGCCAAAAGTTTGGAAACATTTAGCTAGCTCCTGCTTCATTGCTTAACCCTATTATCAAGCCATGGTCGTTTTGAGGTTGGGGTTTAGACTTCATCGGCCGGATTTACCCTCCTTCGAAAGGGCATCGGTTCGTGTTGATGGCGACAGACTACTTCACCAAATGGACCGAAGTCGTGCCTCTCAAGAATATGACTCACAATGTGGTACTTCATTTTATCTTGAAGCACATTATACATAAGTTCGGTATTCCCCAAACGCTCACTACTGATCAAGATAGTTCATTTGTTTCTAAAGAAGTGAGATACTTTGCCGAACTTTATGGTATTAAGTTGGTAAAATCTTCACCATACTATGCTTAGGCCAATGGTTAGGCTGAGCCTAGTAATAAAACTGTGATCAAACTAATTAAAAGGAAAATCGAAGAGTTCCCTAAGAGGTGGCATGAAGTGCTTTCCGAGGTGTTATGGGCTTGTAGAATTGCAAAGCACGGTGCTACCAAAGTTAATCCATATGAGTTAGTATATAGACAAGAAGTCGTTCTACCTATAGAAGTAGATCTTGACTCTTTGAGAGTTCTAAAGCAAGATGGCTTGTCGGTCAATGAGTATGAGACTCTTTTGAAGGACAATCTAGAAGAAGTGATCGATAAGAGGTTGAGGGCTTTAGAAGCTATAGAAATAGACAAAAGGAGAATAGCTAAAGCCTACAATAAGAAGGTTAAACCAAAATCGTTTCAAGTAGGTGACTTGGTTTGGAAGACTATTTTTCCCTTAGGCACTAAGAGCCCTAAATTTGGTAAATGGTCACCTAGTTGGGAAGGTCCTTTCCAAAGAGCCAAAATCGCTCCTGGCAATGCATATGTGTTAGAATCTCTGCAAGGAGAGTAGTTTTGAAGAGCTTTGAATGGCAGGTACTTAAAAAGGTACTTCCCAAGTGTGTGGCAAACAGCTTGAAAAGTGTCGAGAGACCGATATGAGAGGTATCGTCCTTAGCCCATTATGCTTTTAGTTCACTTAGTTCACTAAAAGGTAGGGGGGCATGTGTTGATAGCAAAAAATGGCATTAATGGTAAAGGTTGTCAAAATATCAATTTTTGTAAATTGGGCCAAAAATGCACATGTCCTGGACTAGGCCGAAGCCCTACAGGGCCGAAGGCCCACTGAGCTATGGGCTTTGGAAGCCTCTAGTGAGCCTGATACCTTTGGCCCAAAGGCCTTTGGAGGCCCACCTCGCTGAAGCTTCAGCCCTAAGAGCAGACTTCGGCGGGCCTAGCCGAAGGCCCACTTAAGGCTGAGTTCTGGATATAGAGTTTGAGTCTGATTTTGGCTAATTTTATCCCTACGCGTGATTAAGTCGAATTCTACCAGATTAGGCTTAGAGATTAGAAGTTTAGCCCCTATAAATATAGGGGTGAGGCCGGTTCATTAACCCCCCTCCCCAACACAAATCAACACAAAGCCCTAGCTTTGAACCGTACCTTTACTTTTACCTTTACTTTTCTTCAATCTTCATGGGTTTGCCTAGAATCCCTCCGATGGCCACTTCGGAACAGTGGTAATCCTTGTTACTTCGTTTGTGAAGTATCTGTTAATCTACATAATATATTGCTACTGCCTTGTTACTTCGCCTGTGAAGTATCCCCTAGTGCAACACTTAGTAGAATTTGGTCCCTAGGCCGAATTGGTACTTGATATTTGTTCTGTTGCAGGTTTCCACGCTTGGAGCCGCTTCGCCGGAGGTGTCCGGAGCCAAGAGATTGGTTTCAGAGGCTGCCAGAACACCCCTCGGTTTGACTTAGTCCCGCGCACCAGCACACTTCGCAACAGGCTTCGTCATGACAGGCTTTGCCACATTCATACCCCGCGTCAGACGAAGTCACGCCCACGCGCCGCATTCGAATTGTTTAACATGTCAGAGACTTCATGTCGAATCCCGCTATTCCGAGGTGATTGTCATGTCAAGATATGTTCGGAGCCTGCCTTCGGCTAGATCAGTCCGAACGCCGAAGACACCCTTCGGCGGGACCCTTCACATCAGATGCTTTGAAAAATGATCACCATTGCTTCTCGTAACTAGCATGTGTAGGCTGATTGCTTTTGCTATCTTTACATGCCTGGTAGCTAAGTCCTTTACTTAGATGCTGAAAGCTTGAAATTAAAAAGATAACAAGTTTGCTGAAACTTTTAGTTTTGGATCATGCCTATCTTGGTAGATACTAGCTAGCCCTTTGCATCTCATGCTTTACCTTGCTTGTCAACAAGAAAATGTGGTGATTATTTTATTTGCAAAAATCTGAAAATGCGTGCTAATGACTTTCTTTGTATATCTTCTATTGTACTGATCATTTCATGTGTTTTAGACAGTGTTTCTTGCTATACGTACTATAATTTGTAATTGCAGTCAATCATATCTAAGAAGCATGCTTTCTACACTCCACTTGCACCCTAGTTGCACTCATCACATATTTTGAGGGGGGGGCTACATTTCAGGGGGAGTTTGAGTCGTATCTCTTTTGAATGCATTTAGTCTCACTTGATGAGTCCAGTTGACAACAAGGGGGAGAAATTTTGGGCTACTTGATCTTTTAGAAGAGTTTAGGGGGAGTTTTGGCTTTCTCTGTGATTTATTTCTGGGAGAGTTTTAGTATCTTTTGCCTTTACTCTTTGGATATCCTTGTTGATAATTTAGATGTTTCACTCGTTTAAGTTTTTATTTGAAGTTTTTGTTGATTTCTTTTCTGTTTTACCATAATGAACGTTTTCTGGCTTTTGTTTGGCTTTTTGTCATTAAGGTTAAACATTTTATTTTATTTACTTCTTTTTGTTCTCTTGTGTTTTGTTTTTCGTGTTTCCACATGTGTTCGTAGGTTCTAAAGCATTGATGAAGAAGGTGTTGATAATGCACTCATCAAGGGGGAGATTGAGGAGCCATGTTGAAGATCATGGGCCTCATGGCTCCAAAAGTGATGAGTGATTATCAACGGAAGTCAACAGAGAGACGAGATGAGGAGACGAGAATTGTCGTGTCTTGGGCCGTGTGTGACTCAGGTACATGGGCGGCGAGCAACTACCAGGCAGAGGGGCCGTGGAGTCGGGCCGGCCCAATCCGGGTACATGGGATAGGAACGGTAGGGGATCCGCTGGTCTGTTGACTAGGTTTGACTCAGATTAACGGGCGGCGATCAATTGCCGGACTGAGGGAGCCATAGAATTGGGCTGACCCAATCTGGGTACCCGGTGCGAAGACAGTGAACGCTTTGTCGGTTTTGGTGTAAAACTGACGCGTCTATCCAGACCACCCATCGGAGATCCGACGGTCCTAAAGAGAAGTCATAGTTGCTACGAAAGTTCCACGTCAGGACAAACTATCTATAGATAGGACTTTACTATTTTTCCCATTGGGACCGCAATTTTGTGTCTTTTCCATTTTTGAACAGCCTATTGTTGATAGCAAAAAATGACATTAATGGTCGAAATTGTCAAAAAAAATCAATTTTGGTAATTTGGGCTGAAAATATGATGTGTCCTGGCACAGGCCGGCCAGACCGGCCTAATAGGTCCGGTCAGACCGGCCCAGTCCGAAAATTAGAGATAAAGGTTGGTTTTGGGCTGTTTTGATCTCCAATTAAATCTTAACCACTTTTGGCCGAATCCTACTCAAATTGGACGCCAGAAAACTTGAGACCAACCCCTATAATTATAGGGGTGAGGCCGATTCAAAGGGTATCTCCACAGATCAAATCAAAACCCTAGTTTTGAATCACACTTTTATTTCAATCTACTTTCTTTGCCCTAGGATTAGTTTAACGTACATCTTCGTGAGTTTGCACTAGAAGCTCTCTGAATCGTCCATTTCATTAACGTAATGGATTTCTAGCGTTTTTATCGGTTTTCTTGGCTACACATGGAAATTCGGTCTCTAGGTCGACTTGCACTTGATTTTTCCTTGTTTTGTAGAGATTTCAAACTATATTCCTCTCTAAGGAGTTTGGGATTGATTTTTCACCGTTAAAAAGATTGCTGGAGTCCGGATCCCTTCTTCCAGGACCCGTCAGTCCGACCGGAGGTCACCTGCCAGTCTGACCACCGTGTGTCCTGCTGGACCCGTAAGGCCATTGTAGGCAACCCTCGGTCCAACCGATGGTGCCGAGTCGGTCTGACCGACGCCTTCGCACCGAAGGGCATGCCACGTCGGAGCCTTGCACGCCGACCCTTTCGATCGATCCCCTTCACGCTGAAGACCTCGGGAACCCCTCTGTTCGACCAAAGCCCCTCGCACGCCTTCGGTCCGACTGGACCCCGCTATCGGTCCTACCGCCCGAGGCATCCGAAGCCAATTTCGGACCTTTCGGGACCCCTTCGCATAGACTGTCGAAGTCATCCCTTCGGCGCCCCCTTCGCATTGTCGGTGTGACTGGAGGTGCACCGTCAGTCTAACCGCCGGCTAGGGTTCAGTCCGACCGCCCTTTTCACTGCAAATAAAATCGACCCTAGCTTGGCCAGTTTAGTTATTTTTTCCTACAACTTGGTTAATTGAACATTATTTTTAATAATCATTTAATTGCCTGGCAACTCTGTTTTCCCTTACCACTATTTAAGGGTTGTCAGAACGCGAATCACACGACCTTTTAGGGTTTATCCTTAAAACATCCACACGTTTTTGGATCGTCGAACCGGCCCAAGTGCGTGGACGCGTTTTTGTGTCAACACCTATAAAAGGGCATGTATAACTTAGGGTTTCACCAACTCACTTTAATGCAAATCAGAGTTCTTTTCAGAAATTATCTCTTTCTTCTTGTGCGCCGCTAGTTTACATCCTCGTGACTTCTAGCGCCGACATACGATCACTGCTTTTCTCTCCTGCCCCCAAGTGCAAGCGCTCGGTTTTATTCAGCTGGTTTTTCCCACTGGTTTGTTTCTTCTTAAGAAAACTAGTCCGACTGGTAGTTTCCTGGCTGCCGTTCGGCTCCTCTATGTGTGGCATCAAGTTTTGAGCAAGAACGGCATGCAGATCGACGCAAGTGGCGTAGGCGCCATCTTGTCCCAAGAGTTGCGCTGTGCTTAGGCAGGATTTGGTGCCTGGCGTACCAATTTGGGAGGCGCGCACGAGGCACCATGAGAATCAAGTGTGTTCGGGCCGAAGCTACGCACTTGAGGTGCAGCGACGCTACTCGACAGTATGTGCATGTGAACAGGAGACAACTATAGAACAATAACATTCTTCTTGATTCTCGTGCACTGCTGTGTTTATTTCTGAATATCCTGGAATAGATAAATTAATTGTTAGCATATTTTATTTACTGCATTTATTTATTCTAGATTAAATACATTGAATATTGTGCTTACACATATTTGTGAACTGCCTGTAATTTCTAGAATATTCTGCATATACGTGATGTATTGTCTGTGCTCTGATGAGATTTTTTGTGGAGATGATTTTTGAGCTGGGAGCAATTTTAATATGCTTTTAAGCATTTTGGTGGTGTCTTTTTTTATTAGGACACCAGTCATTTTTAAGTTAGATTATTCTCAGTGTTTGAGATCTGTTTGTTTCCGCTGGTTGTCTTTTGAGGTGCGTTGGGTGTTGGGAGAAGGCCATCAATTCGATAGAATTTTTGAGGCACCCATTCACCCCCCCCCCCTCTGGTCGCTACTCTCGGTCCTACAACCATCACATGGACCACAAGCGGCAGCGGGCTCTGACCTCTATCAGCATCGGCCATCAATCTGATCTCCATCAGCCATCGGCCAACTACCGACAACTTTGATCGAGCTCCAATGGGCAGCCGACTACAACACTCTATCGGCATCGGCACCCACTTGGAACTCTACCAGAATCAGCCCTTGGTCGATTGCCATCACCATTGGATGAGGACCTCCTCCAATCATTGGATCGACTAGTATACGACGCCACCTGACATAGCTAAGTCTAGGTTCTCATTATGAATAGAGTCCTTCTAGAGCACGACCCATAACTTTGTTTTGTAAACCCTACAAATAGTTGGCAGCCGCCATGAGTTAGGGTTGGGTTTTGCTTAGATAATTCCGCCATTGCAGTTTTGCCGAATACCGGTTTGTAAAACCCCAAACCTTGAATCTTCAGATTATCATCTACAATTTCATATTGTATTTACCTTGTTCTTGCAAAGTTCTATGATTGATTTGCAGGATCAAAACCTTTGTGGTGAGGTCAACTACGTGGAAGCGTGGTTGATAACGACTAGACGAGAGGGTGTAGCGATTGCAAGGTTTCAGTCCCTGATCATAAACCTTAAAAGCGTCAACGTCCACTCATCGCCTCAATTGTACCTATCGAAAGATCGGGCCAACCATTTGCACGTCCCCATGCTCATCACTCCCGGTTCTCATGAGCGGTGCTAGCACGCTGATGTGAGATTGATCTCATCCCTGTACATGTGGATACCATGGAGGTGTTGCTCCAATAGTGACGCTCGTGGGCTTATTCACGTGAACACCACTGTCTTCGTTGATTGGATCGCTGGGGAATGGGTGAAGCGAGGCAAAGATAAGCAAGGACACACTTCCCAAACATCTTATTCCGCTGCACCTAGTGTGTCTCGTATTAGAAGGTAACGATTAATGATTCCTCACAAACATTGCCAACACTCTGAACATGTCTTCACACTGGGCTATAATGCGGAGCTTAAAAGGACTTTGCTCAAAACTCCTCAACTAGAAAGTCTTCGAAAAGAGCTTCGCAAGAACAAACTCCGCACACAACTTCAAATACTCGGAGGGTACTTCGCATAGAGCTAAGCACTAGTGACTGGCACTAGGCTTTATGTTGATAGCAAAAAATGGCATCAATGATTAAGATTGTCAAAATATCAATTTTGGTAATTTGGGCTGAAAATGTACATGTCCCGGATTAGGCCGAAGCCCTACAGGGCCGAAGGACCACTGGGCTATGGGCTCCGGAAGCTTCTAGCCAGCCCACAGCCTTCGGCCAGGAGGCCTTCGGAGGCCCACTCCACCAAAGCTTCGGCCCAAGGAGCAGACTTTGGCGGGCCTGTCCGAAGGCCCACTTCGGGCAGAGATAGAGTTAGATCCAATTCTGGCTAAGTGTTTATCTCTACGCATGATTCAGCCGAGTCATAGCTGATTAGATTTAGAGATTAGAAGTCTGGCCCCTATAAATATAGGGGTGAAGCTGGTTCAGAGCCCCCAACACAAATCAACCACAAAGCCCTAGCTTTGAATCGCATTTACTTTATCTTTACTTTTCTGTACTCTTCGTGGGTTTGCTTGGAAGCCCTCCGATGGCCACTTCGGAACAGTGGTAATCCTTGTTACTTCGCTTGTGAAGTATCTGTTAATCTACATAATAGATTGCTATCACCTTGTTACTTCGCTTGTGAAGTATCCGCTAATCTGCGTAATAGATTGCTATCACCTTATTACTTCACTTGTGAAGTATCCGCTAATCTATGTAACAGATTGCTACCTTCGCCACTAGTGCAACACTTAGCAGAGTTCGGTCCTCAGCCCGAATTGGTACTTCGAATCTACTCTGTTGCAGGTTTCCACGTTTGGAGCTACTTCGCCGGAGGTGTCCGCAGCTGAGAGATTGGTTTCGGAGGTTGCCAGAACACCCTTCAGCGAGACTGCCACTTCGAACGCGCGCCAACACGCTTCGCCAACAAACTTCATCACGACAGGCTTCGCCACGCTCATACTCTGCTCCGGACGAAGTCGCGCTCGCGCGTTGCGCTTGAGTCATCACTCTGTATCCTGCTGTATCAGAGACTTCACACTGAACCCCACTGTTCGGAGGTGATTGTCGCGTTAGATCTGTTCGGAGTTCATCTTCTTCTAGATCAATCCGAACGCCGAAGGTACCCTTCGGTTGGACACTTCGCATCAGACGCCGAAGGTCCACTTTGGCGACCCCCTTCGCACCATACTTCGAACAGTCGGGCTCCACTCGGTTTACTGGTTTGTTCTTTTTAATATATTTCTTTCGGCTAATTGGATTATTTTGTGTGATCTGATTACCTGGTGACTCCACCCCCCTTACCACGGTTAAGGGTAGTCGGAACACGTCGTCGGTGCTGTGTTGCGCTTAGGCTTGTCTCTAAGTATCCGCGCACTTTTGGATCATCGAACTGACCCAAGTGTGGGGGCACATTTTCGTGTCAACACACTTTTTGACGACTCCACTGGGGAAAAGCTACGCCAACATGATGGGTACGTCTACATCGGCCACCGGTACATATACAACGACTACTACGTCTACACCGCCGATGGACACCATAGGAGGTGCGGATATCGACAACCGCAACATCCTAACACTTACTCTTGAAGATATTCCCGTAGAAGACCGAGCAGAGATCGAGGCAAAGTTGAAGGCACTCCAAGACATGATGCTTGGGGGCTACGTCAAGACACACGCGGGCTTCATCAAGCGTGACATCATCGCCCCTGACCTTGCTCGGATCCAGGTAGCCCCCGTATCACCTCGTTTATCTTCTTTAGAGATTGAGCAAAAGATAGCTGCATCAGTAGATCAGGCCGTTAGCGCTTCGCTACCCAACCGTTTAGATTCAGCTGTTAGCTCCCAAGTAGAGGCTACAGTTAGAAGGTTCGGCTTTATTGAGGCCGTACCATCTGTCCCTATTGCTAGTATACCTCTGGTTAATCATGTGTACAGCAGAACTAACGGTAGCACTAGCAAGACCGTTGCGTCTCCGGTCTCAACACCCGTGGTCGAGACTAGTCATTATGCTTATGACCAAGATAGCACCACGTACCATGCACCTGCGCCGGTACTAGCCCTACCCGCGCTGCCCGCACCACATGCACATGCGCCTGGGCTCGAGCACGTCGTACAGCTAGTGTATAAGGAAGAGGCCCATGGCCGACACGCTGATATCCCGCCGCGTGTAGTGCCCCCGCACGAGAGACGTGTGCAGGCAGCAGGCCAGGATGACCTAGAGGAGTGGATCCGCGCAATATTTAGGGAGTGCGCCGATTTCATGCCTAGGGGTCAGGTTAGGGTTTACCGGAAGCCATATCCCGACCATTTCGATACGATACCCTACCCCCGCGGGTATAGAATCCCTAAATTTACTAAGTTTGACGGCGAGGGTAGAAAAACCACACTAGAGCATGTTAGTCAATTTTTAGCACAGTGTGGAGAAGCTAGCAGGTCAGATGCTCTAAAAATTAGACTATTTTCTCTCTCGCTATCCGGCAGCGCTTTCACTTGGTTTTCGGCACTCCCGCCAAACTCCGTTCAGACATGGGATGAATTGGAACGAAAGTTCCATGACTACTTTTACATAGGCGAGACAGAACTTAGGCTTTCACACTTGACATCAGTTAGGAAGAAATCTAACAAGAACATCGTTGAGTACATCAAGCGTTTTAGGGATACTAGAAACCGATGTTTCAGCCTTAATATTTTAGAAAGAGACTTGGTAGAGCTAGCTTTTAATGAGTTACGTTCCGAGATTAAAGAGAGACTAGACAACCAGAACTTCTTAGAGGTTAGCCAAGTCTTGCAGCAGGCTCTGGTCCAGGAAGGCCGAGCCAAAGATAAAAAGTTTATTAAGACGTTTAACAAGCCTAGGGATGAAATCCACGTCATGGAACACTCCGATAAGGAGGAATCAGAAGAAGAGGATTCAGTCGACATGTATGTGGCCGAATGGGTTTGGAACGCTAAGAGTAAACATATCACTTGCCCCGAATTACGGCCGTCTCCCACGAAGAATCGGCCTAGTGAGGTCAAGTACTCGTTTGATATAACTAAGTGTGATAAAATATTTGATTTTCTCTTAAAGAACCAGCTTCTCAGGTTGCCTAAAGGCCAAGTCATTCCATCTGCCGATGAGTTGAAGAAACATACATACTATAAGTGGCATGACTCGCATTCACATAATACTAACGACTGCAATGTTTTTTGACGGTGGGTTCAATTGGCCATAGAAGGACATTTGAGAATAGACCATAATCCAAAGATGAAGTTGGACAAAGATCCCTTTCCCGTCAACACCGTCGACCTCGGCGAGAAGAAGGTGTTGATTCAGCAAGAATAGGTCGAGTCGACTAAAGGGAAGGCAGTAATTGTTGGAGAGTCACGCACACGCACACTCATACCTAAGAACCCCGAGGTGGGAGTGTGGAAGCAAAATGTTAGAATTCCTTTGGCTAAGGCCCGCAAGAAGCCGAAGGTAACGTATAAGATGTTGTTAAACAAACACCAAAGAAAAGCCAAGGAAACAGGCCCCACGCTAAAAAACTAAGTCAGTCGAAGGGCCCAAGGCGTCCGGAGGGTGGCTTCGGACCACAGTGGCCAAACCCTCCTCATGATGGCTTCGGAGCGTAATGGCCGAACCCTCCGCATGGTGACTTCGGGCCACAGTGGCCTAACACTCCGTACGGTGGCTTCAGACCTCAATGGCCGAACCCCGTACAGTAGCTTCGGACCCCAGTGGCCGAGCCCCATACGAAGCAAGCTCGGCCCCCAATGGCCGAACCCCGCACCACTCTAGACGAACCCTTTGATAGGAGGCTTCGGCCTACCACTGGCCTGGTAGGACCCCTCACTGATATGGTCCGAGACACCGTCGACTCTACCGAACCCCCCTCTAGGTAATGGGTTTGGCTCACAGTGGGTGAGGACATTGGAGCCACTGATTCCTCCGCCGTACAACTGGGCGGGGACTCTGTGGGCTCCATATGTATCATAGCCGGAGTACCCTCCGCAACTTAACGCTATGCCTTATTTTCCTTCGGAGTGTTATGAATGGCAGGGACAAACAGATGCAGTGGAGGGAGGCATCGTCCACAGGCTGTCCGTGGTACCTCTGAACTGGCTCAGCGAAGTCAAAGGATACGGGAACTAAGGGCCAAAGGACAGGGAGTCCGATGCTATCACAATCAAAGTAGGGTCTCAGGAAGTCCCAATCCCGAAGGCCCCATCACCGAAGTCTGACGGATGTAAGTCCCCTGCTTCGGCCAAAGCCCGCGTCAGAGCCTGGTCCAATCGGCGGAATGAGGCCGGTCCGACTTCTAGGCTCCACAGCGAAGGCTCCTCCAAATATAGAGTGCACAAGGCTGACGTGGGCAGTACCACTTCGGCCAGAGTTGATAGGAACTAGGCAGTGGCACCTGGCACCAAGACACAACCATCTTGGGCTCCTCCAGGCATGTCCAAATCACAAAAGAGGCATCTACAACGACTAAAGGCACAGGAGATGCGCAAGAAGAAGGCCGAGGACGAGCGTGGCGCTATTTTTGAGGAAATTCGCCTGCAGCCAACAATGAGACAGGCATGAAGGATGAAGCTGGTTGAGATGACCAACCCGACTCCTAGTCCGAGCGACGATGACGACATGCTCGACGACGACTACTCGCCTGTCATCGAGGGGCCTGCACCCTAGGCGATGGACAGCAACGTCGTCACGCTGCCCGCTAAGTTTGCCCTTCGGCGACCCCCTTCGCACCATACTTCGAACAGTCGGGCTCCGCTCGGTTTACTGGTTTGTTCTTTTTAATATATTTCTTTCGGCTAATTGGATTATTTTGTGTGATCTGATTACCTGGCGACTGCACCCCCCTTACCACGGTTAAGGGTAGTCGAAACGCGACGTCGGTGTTGTGTTCCTCTGGCTTGTCCCTAAGTATCCGCACACTTGTTCATGGATTTTCAAGATTTCACATAAGGTGACAGAAATAATCCAAGAGAAACAAGTTGCTCATACATAAGAGATTTGTTTCCTCTTGTGCAAGCAGAAACACAAAGAACCTCAACAATATTCAAAATACTCACGCATTGAATAGGAGCGATAGATACAAGTTCATGCCAGACAAAGATCAACAATCAAAGATCAAATAGAAATTTCATTACATGAATAGGGAACACTAAAAGTCTTACAAATCTAAGTATAAGAGTGTGATGGTTGGCCCTAAAACAGGTAAATAGAAGGTTCTAAACCTAGGTAAAGTTTTGGACAGTGTTCAAAGTTGTTGGCGTATAAGATTATGCTGACAGGTTTTGTTGAGAGAGTCTAAAGTGGAAGGCTTAGCTTCAAGCTGTATTCTTGGATCACGAGTTGTATATCTCTGTACAATACAAGGAGCGGGTATTTATAGTGGAGCCCTACACTGGCCCAATACCCTCTGACCCCTCTGACATACGTGTGTCGTACAGCTGCCATGCTCCTAACTGGCAGGGGTACAGTCCCAACTACTCCGCCAATCATCACATGACGTGGCTACAGTGCCAATTGCTACAGTGCATCGCCATGATCTCGCTGCGGGCCTAATCAGACTACACCGATACCAGCCGCCCATCTCAACCTCTGAGACTATAGCGCACCGCAGATGACACGCTCTGACCCTGACTGATGTCGCCTCTTCGTGGCGAGCTCTGCACTCCCCCCTTTGGGGCCATGATGGAGCCATCTTCGAGGCCCCATTCGGACGGCCCTCAGAGTCTAGAGGCCTTCCCTCCGGTATCTGGTTCGGGGGCCAAGGGCTCTGGACTCCGAGTCCCACCTCGGGGCAGACCTCACTTCGGCCCTCACTTCGCCCTCGGAGCTCCATGCTTCCAGGAGCGGAGCTTGGCTCAAGGCTTGCTGGGACCTTCGATAACTTTGGCACACGACTCCTAGGGTCTCGGAGTCATGCCTCAGGGTCCACACCATAGCCTTCGTGCTTCCCAGGCACCATATGGATTATCTCCCCCAACAGTAGCCCCTCGCTTCCGCCCGTTCGATAGCTCTACAAAAGAGAGCGGGAGGGGTGCCAAGGATAATCCCGTGAGAATGCTCTATTAAATACGAACTCACCGCGGATGCCCTTGCGCAGAAACTGAATGTTGGGGAATCTTGATCGACGTGCCTGATGAGTCGATGCCTTGGCGCCTTGGTTCCAGCCCCTGGGCGCTAGACCCGAGGGCGGCTTTAACGTGGCTCATTCTATTCTGTGTGCCGCCTTTTGGGTGAACCTAAACCGGCCAAGCAATTAATGAGCCCCCGCGCTCGCTCGTGGCATATAAGTCTTCTCCCTTGGCCACGACTTGCTCCATCTAGCGCCCCATGAGCTCTGCCTGGATCGCCCGTATTCGAGTGCTGCTCTTGCACCCGCCTCTTACAGCTCTACTCCCCTGCAGTCTTCATCGTTGGAGATGTTGAATGATGGAGGCGCCACCCCAGCGGTCGATCCCCGGTTCCTGCAAAGACAAGCAGCCGTAGCGGTGGTAGCGGCGATGGCCCCAAATCCCTCTAAAACTCATGGCTCTCGGGAGCTCCGACCAGCCTTAGAGAGATTTTGGGAACAAACCCTGGTGTTGGACAAGTCGGCCTGCACAGATGAGTCGATGGTGAGTTTGGTCCGACACCGCCTTGGCCCCGGCATGGAGGCCAGACGGCCTGGGTTGGAGACCATCCCGGAGCCGTGCGAAGGCGAGGTGGTCGTCTTCGAGGCCTTTTTCGACGCTGGGCTCGGGTTCCCTACTTCGGAGCTTCTAGCGGGAGTCCTTGATGCATTCCACCTGAAGCTGCCTTAGTTATCTCCAAACACGGTCGCCCGTCTGGTGATCTTCGAGTGGGCCATGTGGCCCGAGGGCTATGAAGGGCGGGTCGAGGTCTTCGCAAAGATGCACGAAGCTTGCTACCAGCTGAAGAAGGAGGACTTGGTGCTGGCGTATGGGAGCACCAATTTCCAGCTCCAAAAGAAGTATGTCGACTTCTTCCCAGCGAAGGCTATCAACCAACGGTGGTACTCGGAGTTGATACGCCGCTGGTTCTACGTGGGGGTCGGGCTGAACTCCGGGCTAGTGGGACCCCCACGCCACACCTAGTTATAGAAGAAGGCAGATATCGAAGTTGATGTCGGCTCGGTTGCCGCCCGCATCCAGCTTCTTCATATCGTTGCCCGCTGAATGAGCATGCGGGATTTAACTGAGGAGTTCGTTGCCCTCGAGATCCCGCCCCTGATGGAGGTGTGGCCTATCTCTCTCCGGAGCGCCCACGAAGGGTCATCCTCGGAAACGTTCTCTAGTTCGCTAGGTTCACCCTGCCTTATTTTTCCTGTAATGGGCTAATCACGACATAAGGGGTTAGTAAAGATACTGAAAATACCTCCTAACCTTGCAGGGTCATGCAGGGTCATGCATGGTCAAAACCCCAGAGCTGGTTGCCCGCATCGCCGATAAGATCCTCGGGGCTCCTACTCCGGCCGAACGCAAGCGGAGGATGGAGCTCGTGGGGTCTTGGGAGCAGTTCAACCGCATGTGGAGCGCCCTACAGCTCTCCCCTCGCGCCTTCCGGACATGGATTTTCCCGGTCTGGCTTCGAAGAAGAGGGGGGCGGACCTCGATGCCACGAGATCTTCGAAGCACCCTGTGAAGAAGACTTTGAAAGGTCTGAAGCGCATTTCCCCCGTCCTCTCATCTGGCTCTGCTTCGGAGGAGGAGTCTGTTAGTGGGGGAATGGAAGCCGAACTGGATGCTCCCGCTCTGGATCTTGGTATCCCTGCACCAGGACAACCGGCAGATGACGATAACGGTGTCGAGGCTTTGACTTCCGGGGGACTGCCTCATCCTCCCTCGAGGTCGGGGCCATAGGAAGTTCCAGCCGGCTCCCACGGGAGCCTCGAAGGAGACAGCTTGGACCTCGGGGGGTTGGCCGATCCCCTAGCAGAAGTGGTGGCGAGCACCAACGTCGCGGCCAAACTGGTCATTGCGCTGGGCAGTTCTCTGGTGAACTCGATGGACGAGTTCTTCTACCGGCCTCAATCCTCGGCGACCGTGCGCTCCTTAGACCCTTTGCCCGAAGGTGGGAGTGAAGGAAGGGAGCTTCGCACAGGCCGCTCTTAGATCCTGCAAGTTTCATATGCTTACTATTTAATGACTTACCTTTGCTTCTGGATAGGTGCTTCGGATTGGGATCCCACCCCGCCGCCCCCGACTCCTCAAGACGATGCTGGGGCGAGGGCCAGAGTCCCCGTCGAGGTGGTAGAGGTCTTGGGGTCGGACGAGGAGGTGAACTCGGGCAGAGCCCAAAGGGGTGCCGCTCCGCGGGCCGAGGTCCCTCCGGTTGTGGACCTGAGGCGTGCGCGTGCATGCACCCCTCTCTTGGTCCCGTTTGTGGAAGCCAGCTTGGAGTTCGTGATGAGGACCACTCCCCTTCATAAGGCTTACTTGGAGCTGAGGAGCACCGAGTTGGTGTCAGAGATCGGCCGGTCGGATGGGGCCGACCTTAATATCACTATAGAATGCGCGGTGAGCCAGGTGAGGCTTCTCGGTGCTACCGATCGAGCCCCTTACTCCTCCCTTTTTCCTCCATCTTACCTTTCCTCTTGATTTTGTGTGCAGCTAGTTGCCTTGGAGCAGGGATCGCTGGTGTCCCTCTCCGCAGAGTAGGGCCATCACGAGCGTGTCGGCGAAGTCAAAGAGTCCTTTTGAAGGGGTTGTGCAGAACACTTACTTTTGGTTTATGAGCAACTGTTATCTGCTGAGTTGACACCCCCATGGTATGTGGATATCTTCCATTATTTGGTCACTAATGAGCTACCTGCAGGTTTGTCAGGCCATAGGGCTCCGCGAGCGTGCCGAAGCAGCCGAGGAAGCCGCATGGGAGTAGGCTGCCGAAGTGGATAGACTCCGTGCACTGGAAGCGAAGTTCATCGGCCTTCGTGCCCAGACCGCCGAGATCGAGGGGCTCTAGGCTCGGGCCGCCGAAACAGACATACTCCGTGTTCAAGTTGTGGAGGTTGAAGCGCTCCGAGTCCGCACCGCCGAAGCTGAAGCGCTATGCGCCCAAGTTGCTGAGGTTGAAGAACTCCGGACTCGAGCCACTGAAGCCGATGCACTCAAGGCCCAAGTCGCTGAGGTCGAGGAGCTTTGCTCGAAGGTGGCCACCGCTGAAGCCCTAAGGGTCTAGGGAATCAAGCTAGAGCGGACCATTACTGACCTCTTGGCCAGGAATGAGGCGGTGATGGAGTCCTTAGCCTAGGGAAAGAAGGTTGTGGCCGATGCCGTGGGGGCCCTCCGAGGGGTCATGGAACGCTTCGGGACGTCGTGTGCACCCTTTGACGCCACCCGCGAGCTCCTTAGCCGACAGCTGAGGTTTATTCAGGCTGCCATCCGGCAGGTGGACTCCATGGCGTCCGGATATGGGGAAGTATCGGGGCGAGTGGCCACCCTCGGTGTCCTCCATCACCTAGAGGCCACCGGAGGCGTTCTCCCAGCGGCGCCGTCTTCTTTCCCCGACCCCCGCGGTTGCGAAGGCTTGGAAAGCTCTTCGAGCGACCTGGAAAGCGGAGGGCCCAAGCACGATGAAGGCTTGGATGGATGAAGCCCACTGGTCAAGTCTTCCTTGGCCTTCTCCCTTTTGTAAAGCATGTCTTGTAATAGAAATTTCATGACTTATCAATAAAGAAAGGCTACTTCTTTGAAAATCATTCAAGGTCCTTCTGATGCTTCTGACTTCAAGGTCGAAATACTTGACGAGGACGAGACCCTTCAGCACCAATGGGCCATCTTCGAGGCCCTAGGGCTGATCGGCGCGCTCGCTTTAGTGTGCCTCAAGACGATCGTGGGTGCGTTATCCCTGAAGTTCTGAACGAGGTACTAGCCTTTATAAAGGAAGAAGAGAAAGGGAAGCGAGCCCCGTCTTCGTCGCCGGAGCTCGTGGACTGGTCTGACGCAGAGCCTGGTCTTAGTGAGCTGGAATCTGAGGACCGGGCTCTATGCACTTGGGCGTAACTTCAAGAGGACCAGAGGGTTTGGAGGGCTCTGAAAAAGACAGAGAAGAAACGCTCCACGTGGGTGGCTCCATCGGCTCTGAAGATGCGGGTTGGAGAGAGTTCCCAAGGTCAGGCCAGCCTACAAGACCAAAAAGGCTTTCGGTTCTTACTCAGCCTAGACAACGACTTTTCCTAGGTTTCGAGTCCTCACTTTGAGTTTGTAATTGGCGCCTATTTGCTTTAATAAAAATTTGTCCTTATTCACTTGGATGTCTATATTACTTTAATACATCCTGGCCACTCCCAATCTACTCCCCCTTCCCCTCCTTATGGGTAGGCGACTTGTCGGCTGGACGCAATGTGTTGTGAGCCTGAGTTTGGGAGTCATAGGGCGGGATGCTTCGGGCCAGGGCTTGAAATTCGAATGTAGGATGCTTCAAGCCAGGGTCCGAGATCCGAATGTAGGATGCTTCGAGCCGGGGCCCGGAATCTAAATGTAGGATGCTTCGGGTCGGGGCCTGGAATCCGAATGTAGGATGCTTCGGGCCAGTGCCCAAAATCTGAATGTAGGAGGCTTCGAGCTGGGGCTTAGAATCCGAATATAGGATGGTTCGGGCTAGAGCTCGGAATATGAATGTAGGATGCTTCGGGCTAGGGCCCAGAATCCAAATGTAGGATGCTTAGAGCCGGGGCTCGAAATCTGAATACAGGATGCTTCAAGCCGGGGCTCGGAATCCGAATGTAGGATGCTTCGGGCCGGGGCCTGAAATCCGAATGTAGGATGCTTTGAGTCGGGGCTCAAAATCCTAATGTAGGATGCTTTGGGTCGGGGCCCGAAATCCAAATGTAGGATGCTTCGAGCCGGGGCTCGGAATCCGAATACAGGATGCTTCAAGCCAGGGCTTGGAATCCGAATGTAAGATGCTTCGGGCCGGGGCCCGGAATCCGAATGTAGGATGCTTCGAGCCGAGGCTCAGAATCCGAATGTAGGATGCTTCTAGCCGGGGCCCAGAATCCGAATGTAGGATGCTTCGAGCCAAAGCTTAGAATCCTTGCTGCTGGCCCGGAACACGTTGATACAATAGTGCGCCCACTTGGGTAAAACGTTTCATTGGACATTTCTTTTTTATAAAAAATGATGAGGATACATCATGTAGAAGAATGAAATAATTACATTGGAGTTATGCATAATATCGCTTCAAATGCTCCGCATGCGAGGTGTGCTTCAAATCTTCGCCTTCTAGGGTGGCTAATCTAAACGATCCTGGTCTGCTAGAGCCAACGATGATGTACGGACCCTCCCACTTGTTGCCAAGCTTATTCGGGGCAATGACACTCTAGAGGACGAGGTGCCCTAGCTTCAAATCGTTTTTCTTGACCTTGGGGTCGTACCAAGCCTTTGTCTGGTTGTGATACTTGGAGAGATTGGCTACGACTCGGAGCCTTGTTTCTTCGGAGAGGTCGAGGGAAACATCGCATCCTTGCTCGGCTTCAGGTTCTATGGCCCGCGGGGAACCGACTTTGATCTCCATTGGTGTCATTGCTTCGTGAGAAACCAAGGGTTGGTTTCGGAGTCTGTGATGAGTGATTGACAGATTTTATCATCTGATTCGAAGGGGTCCCTCTGAAGGGGTTCGGAGGTTGTTTCACCGAAGGGTTCAGTGGGTCTGTTTTGCTACAGTTGTTGCAGCGGAGTGTGCCTGTTGGAGGGGTCCAACAGTACACGATGACTGGGTTGTACCGAAGGGTTCAGTATTTTGGGCGGTACACTGGAGTGTGTATCGGAGGTTGTTTACCCGAAGATGTCACCGGGGTACTGGATACACTTGTCTGTTTGTCTGTGGTGCGCAGGTGACTTCGGAGGCGACGGACGGTTCGTAGCAAGTGAACCTGGGTAAAGCGGGAGGCTTGATGCCAAGCGAGCGGGGAGCTTGGTCACAAAGGCTGCGAAGGGGTCGAGGTCGGACCTCGGGTCGATGTGCACCAGACGAAGGCAGGGAGTGCGGAGCATGGCTCTGGGTGAAGGTACCCCGAGACAAAGTCCTCGGAGGCGAGGCACTTCGAAGGGTACTCCGAATGGAGTAACTTCGGAGTATGGTGGACCAAGTCCTCAGCAATGAGCCAGGGCATTCGAAGTGTGCTCCGGAGGGAGGCACTCGAAGCTATACCCGACGAAGGTCTCAGAAGTCGAGGTGCATCGAAGACATGGTCCGGGTTAGGTTTGTCGAGGAGTGTGCTCGGGGAGAGACACTGCGACGAAGTGCTCATGGAATGCTTCGTGCGAAGGCCTTGGACGAAGGAGGGACTTCGAAGGGTGGTACTCCGAAGGTGGGGCTTCGGAGTGTGGTTGACTTGAGGTACTTCGGCCAGGCATGGCTTCGGTACACGGGCTGATGGAGTTCGAGCTGGGAGAAGCTGCGAAGCCATTGTGGTCCACTCCGGAGGTGTTGGTGCGAAGGCCCAAGGGCTTTGACAGCTTCGGCTCAAAACCGTCACTGTATCAAAGGCTGACTTCGGTGAAGCGAAGGCCGTCAGGCTCAAGGCTTCTCACCTAAGCTACCGCACCCCTTGTGTGTGAAGGGGGGCTTCAGAAGGCTCCAAAACTGCAAAGGTTGACCACGTCTGCTCTGCAAAAGCTGGTGTTGTCTCCTCTACGAAGCTGAAAAAAGAAGCCTCCAAATAAAGTAGACTACCAGTTGTACCCCCTATTCTGATGAGACAAAAACAGTGTAAACCATAGGGGTAAAGTAGTCTATTCACGGGGCTGAATAGTGCCTATAAATAGTGGAGGCTAGCTAGGTCACCGTAACACTTTGAGCAGCCATTTTTGAGCTCCTGTGCTAGCCGCCATATACTCTGTGTTCATCCTGTGAGTTCATTTTGTGTTCCCTGTTCAAGCAATGAAGCTTTGATTCTGTTTTCATTTGCTGCTTGAACTTGTATGCTTACTTTACACTGCACACTTTGATCTCTCTGTGTCTCACTTCTTCCTGTGTTGAGTTTGTGCACTTGATCTCTTCTGGAGAAGTGTGTGAGAAGTCTGTTCGTGTGAAGTGTGTGTTTTTCAATGTCTGTTCGCTCTGTGTAAACTGGAGGCAAGACCTCTTTGATTACTAGCGAAGCACTGTTCGAAGCCCGTTTTCTTTCCTTGTCGAAGTCCTCAACGAAGTGTGTTCAGTGTGCGTTTAGACCTTCGAAGTACGAAGCCTAGCACCAGTTGCTATCGCTTAGTACTTGGTCGAAGTCCTCAGATGGAAGTCTGCTCTTGCGAAGGGTGTAGTGCGAAGCCTGCTCGAAGGCACACAGTGTGCGGAGCCTGCACAGACTTAGCAGAGTTGGATTTTCGGAGTTGTGAGTGGAGCGAAGTCTTCTTGACTTCGAACTTTTGCTCCTTGCGAAGCCTGGTTTCGGAGCTGTGAAATACCTCCGAACCAGAACTTCGAAGGGTGTGTTCGAAGCCTGTTCTGCAGAAGACGGAATTAAAACAGAAGGTTGTTTCTTAGCCTGAAATTTTAAAAGCTCCCATTCACCCCCCCCCCTCTGGTCGTCGTTTCCGGTCCAACAATTGGTATCAGAGCGGGTTAAGATCACCAGTTGACCTTAACCGGTTTTGTGATCTGTTGGCGACATGGACAAAGTTAGTAAAATACCTCTGTTTGATGGGACTGATTTTGCATACTGGAAGGTGCGCATGGAGGCTTACTTGCTGAGCCAAGGAAATGCAATTTAGGAGATTGTGGACTCACAATACTCCATCCCTGAAACTCGCACCTCTCAAACATAGAAGTATCAGTATAATGCCAACTCCAAAGCTAGAAATATATTGTTCATTGGTTTGAGTCGGAGTGAGTTTGATAGGGTGCAGCACCTTAGGACAGCTAGGGAGATTTGGACTACACTCACTATTTTTCATGAGGGCTCTACACAGATTAAGGCTAGGCGCCAAAGCGCGTATAATCAACAGTATCATTTGTTTGTGCAAGCACCTGGTGAATCTATAGATGCCATGTTTTCTCGCTTTGATGCGATAGTGAGTAACTTGCGATCCAACGGGACGCTTGCTTACAATGATCATGGCAGGGCTATCAAGCTTATCTATGCTCTTGATCGTAGCATATGGAAAGTGAAGATATCCAGCATTGAGGAGTCCGCAGGTTATGACACATTGACCTGTGATGAGCTCTTCAGCAAGTTGAAGTCCACAGAGATTGCCAAGGCATCTCTTGCAGTGCATAGGAACTCTTTGCCACAGACATTGGCACTAGTTTCTAGCACTAGCCGTGGCACCACTGCAGAACTAAGCACAATAGGTACTTGTATACTTGCAGATGGTTTTGCTTTGTCCTCCCTGGTCTCCGTCACTAAGGAGCAGGTGGATACTTTGGATGATGATGAGCTTGCTCTCATTGCCAGAAGGTTCACCCGTTTTCACCAAGAGAGACAGGATCAGAGGAGAAGTGGTTTTAGTAGTTGTTTTGAGTGTAGTGACACTTATCACATCAAGGCCAAATGCCCTAAACTCAAAAAGAGAGATGAGAGTGAGCACCCCAAATACCATAAAAGGAAAGGAAACCCTTTGTGAAGGGCAAGCGCGGCAAGGTGGCTAAGAGGGTAGCCAAAGCAGCTTCCAGAGCATTTGTTGCTGCTCTCAGCGACATCGACACTTCCTCAACTGAGGAGTCAAGCTCTGAGGAGGAGTCCCCTAGGAAGGAGGAGAATAAGGACAAGAAGGGACGAGACTTCACTGGCCTTTGCTTCATGGCCGACAGCGATCACAGCGGTGATGAGCTTGACTCATCTAAGGCGCTAGATCGAGGCCTGGAGGGCACGTGGATCATGGACTCCAGTTGTTCGCGCCACATGACCAGAGATGCAGCATGGTTCTCCAGCCTCACCACAACCAAGCAAAAGGAACATATCGCCTTCGGCAACAATCGAAGGAGTAGAGTGAAAGGTAGAGGTTTGGTAAGAATCAACTCAAATTTCACTCTCAAAGATGTTGCTTTGGTTGAAAACTTGGGATACAATTTTCTTTCCGTATCTCAATTGCTTGATTAGGGCTTCGAAGTGCGATTCCATCGTGATACTTCGCAAGTACTCAATTCTGAGTCATCTGGTTCTTCTCACTGTCTTGTTGCACATTCGACTTCTGAGTTTTGGAAGAGGCACAAGAGACTAGGGCATATGAGCTTTGAGCTGCTTGCTCGTCTGAGTGCCCTAGGTCTGATCCGAGGATTGCCCAAGCTCAAGTTTGAGAAGAATTTAGTTTGTGCTCCATGTCAACATGGAAAAATGATTGCCGCTTCGCACTCACCAGTCACCACAGTGATGACTGAACAACCCGGAGAACTTCTCCACATGGATACTGTAGGTCCTTCTTGGGTTAGTTCTTTAGGCGGCAAGTTGTATGTGTTAGTCATTGTCCACGATTTCTATTGCTACTCTTGGGTCTTCTTTCTTGCTAGCAAGGATGAAGTATTTTCACACTTTCGGAGCTTGGCTTTGAGACTTTTCACTGAACTCCGAGGTACATTGAAATTCATTCGAAGTGATAATGGCACTGAGTTCAAGAATAGTCTCTTTGTTCACTTTTGCATGGAGCATGGCATAGAACATCAATTCTCTGCTCCGCGGGTTCCTCACTAGAACGGTGTTGTTGAGAGAAAGAACTGCACTTTGTTTGAGATGGCTAGGACGATGCTCGATGAGCACAGGACTCCTAGGAAATTCTAGGCTGAGGCCATGTACACTGCTTGTTACATCTCAAACCGAATATTCTTGCGCTCAATTTTGAACCTGACATCTTATGAACTACGTTTTGGGAGACAGCCCAAAGTTACTCATCTTCGAGTTTTTGGTTGTCGTTGCTTTATCTTAAAATGTGGAAATTTAGACAAATTTGAGTCGCGTTCTTTTGACGGGATCTTTTTGGGTTACACCACACATGGTCATTATTATCGTGTTTATAATTTGGATACTAACATTGTCATCGACTCATGTGATGTGACTTTTGATGAATCAACCCCCTCTGTTAGTTCTACTCTTGAACAGGCAAATGAACACGACATGGAGCAGACCATCTTCAAAGAAGAAGATCCTGGAGATTTCGAGGATGACCCCTACTACCCTCGACATCGACCCCCGAAGTCGACCCCGCTTCGACCACTTCGGCACAAGGTCCCGAAGCAACTACCTCGACATCGGTCATCTTAGACCACTCCAACGCACAAGTTGAGGGGGAGACTGCATCTCGCCGTGAGGCTCCACATCATGTTCAAAGGATGCATCCTCCCGAGCATATCATTGATGAGCTTGATCAAACGGTAACACATTATCATGCTCATTTCATTGATTCCGCTTTTGTTGCTTCTTTTGAGCCCTTAGATGTTAGTCATTCACTTTCTGATTCTAGTTGGATCAATGCCATGCATGAAGAACTTGAAAATTTTGAGAGAAACCAAGTCTGGACTTTAGTTGATCCTCCACCAAATGTTAATTTCATTGGAACAAAATGGATTTTCAAAAACAAATAAGGGGAGGATGGGACTGTAGTTAGAAACAAGGATAGACTTGTAGCTCATGGTTATTCTCAATTATAAGGGATTAATTTTACTGAAACTTTTGCACCTGTTGCGCGTCTAGAGGCCATTAGGATTTTGCTTGCCTTTGCGACATCCCGGGGATTCAAACTCTATCAAATGGTTTTCAAAAGTGCTTTTCTTAATGGCTTCATAGGCGAAGATGTTTATGTAAAACAATCCCTGGCTTTGAAAACCCCAAATACCCGCATAAAGTCTTTAAACTTCATAAGGCTCTTTATGGACTCAAGCAGGCCCCTCGGGCATGGTATGACAAACTTAAGTCTTCTCTGCTTGAGCGGGGGTATTTGATGGGATCTGTTGATAAAACCCTGTTCACTCTCAAGCATACTCTCAAGCATGGCAAAGATTTCCTCCTAGTCCAGATTTATGTGGATGGCATCATCTTTGGTGGCTCTTCTCATGCTTTGATTGTCGAGATTGCAGATGCCATGAGCAGGGAGTTCGAGATGTCCATGATGGGCGAACTCACATTTTTCCTTGGTTTGCAAATCAAGCAAAGCAAACAAGGTACATTCGTCCACCAGACGAAGTACACCAAGGACCTGCTCAAGAAGTTTGACATGGCTGATGCGAAGCCCCTCGCCACTCTAATGGCTACATCTGTAGCATTGGATCCTGATGAGGATGGAGAAGCCATAGATCAGAAGGAGTTCCGAAGCATGATCGGCTCCCTCCTCTACTTGATTGCTACGAGGCCAGACATACACTTCGCAGTATGTCTGTGCGCTCATTTTTAGGCTTCACCACGAGCTTCGCACCGCCAAGCGGTAAAGCGCATTATCAGGTATCTCAAACATACCCTTGAATTTGGCATTTGGTATTCTGCATCTTCCTCTTTGTGTCTTCGAGGTTATTCCGATGCGGACTTTGCTGGGTGTAGGATTGATAGGAAAAGTACCTCTGGTACTTGTCATTTTCTGGGTACTTCACTAGTTTGCTAGTCTTCCCGCAAACAGTCTAGTGTTGCACAATCGACGGCTGAGGCCGAATATGTTGCTGCAACTAGCTGTTGCTCTCAGATTTTGTGGATGGTTTCCACTTTGCGGGATTTTGGGTTAGATTATAAGAGTGTTCCACTTTTCTGTGATAACACTAGGGCTATTTGTATTGCAAACAATCCGGTTCAGCATTCCAGAACCAAACACATTGATGTGCGATATCATTTTCTCAGAGATCATAATGAGAAGGGTGATATTGAGCTTCAATATGTTGATACCCAACACCAGCTAGCCGATATTTTCACAAAACCCCTCGATGCTTCTCGTTTTGCCTACTTGCATTGGGAACTTGGTGTTTGTCACCCTTACGGCATTTTGTGAGAGGGAGCAGATTTTGATTGTCTTTCATATGCTCATTGTGTGTGAAATTGCATTTACATCTTTTGCACTTATATGCTTGATTTTAATTCATGAAATCATGTCAGTTCAGCTCTATTTAATATGTCTAAAACATTATGTGCATGATTCTTCTTTCCAAAATTAAATCATGCTCACTGCTTAGTCTTGAATCTAGCATGTTTAGGCAGGACTGCTTTAGCTATCTTTTATCTGCTTGATAGCAAGACTCCTTTTCTCTGGATGCTAAACATTGCAACTTGAAAAATTGTTCTACTTACTCATGGATATTCATCAAGTTCTAAACAAATTTTTCACTTAATTAAAATCCAAAACTCCATGGTTTGCATGCTACAAGTGAAAAGATCCAGGTGGGTTTGTTTGTCGCACTACTCTATTCTAGACTGCTTACCATTGCACATTGGTCTGAACTGGGATAGTGTAGTGTATGCCAAAATCACCGCCTTAAGCTTCTGATGGTTTTTATGCCTAGGCTTGGCTTGATTGGAAAGTATAAGGTAGACAAACAAATAACCCCTGGCATTATGAAAAGAACAACAAATTCATTGATCATCAAGATTGCTTTCAATGCTCCACTTGAACTGGACTTGTTTGTCTAGAGTAGAAATTGACTAGCTTTGCGCAGTCCGTGCTTTTACTTGTCTAGTTACCTTGATTGAGTGGTGATGCTTTTATTTCAAAATGATAAAATCACATGTTGTCATCATGTTTTTTTAGAGAATGTTAAATTGAGCTGAGCACATGATAATTGGTATTAATGTTTGCATATTTTTGTTTTATATGTCTTTGCAATTCTTCCCATTACGAAGCTTTGCATCTTTTGAATGCTCCTTGATGCTTGCATTGCCAAAGGGGGAGAAATTTTTGAGTTCTCTGTAGCAAGGGGTAAAATAACTCAGTGGGAGTTTTTATCTTGCAAAGGGAAGATTTGCCGAAGGGGCTTTTACTCTTTTGAAAAGGGGGAGGAAAATTCTTTTGTCAAGTGACATGGTTTGGCTCGTTTCTGAGTTTTTGGTCACTTGTGCGCTGAAAATTTTTTTCAAATTTTCTTGAACTTAAATTTGGTTGTCAATGCACTCATCGAGGGGGAGATTGAGAAACCAAGGGTTGGTTTCGGAGTCTGTGATGAGTGATTGACAGATTTTATCCTCTGATTCGAAGGGGTCCCTCCGAAGGGGTTCATAGGTTGTTTCACTGAAGGGTTCGGTGGGTCTATTTTGCTGCAGCTGTTGCAGCGGAGTGTGCCTGTCAGAGGGGTCCGACAGTACACGATGACTAGGTTGTACCGAAGGGTTCAGTATTTTGGGTGATACACCGGAGTGTGTATCGGAGGTTGTTTACCCGAAGAGGTCTCTAGGATACTGGATACACTTGTCTGTTTGTCTGTGGTGCGCAGGTGACTTCAGAGGCGATGGACAGTTCATACCAAGTGAACCTGGGTCAAATGGGCGGCTTGATGCCAGGCGAGTGGGGAGCTTGGTCACGAAGGCTGCGAAGGGGTCGAGGTCGGACCTCGGGTCGAGGTGCGCCAGACGAAGGCAAAGAGTGCGGAGCATGGCTCCGGGTGAAGGTACCCAGAGACAAAGTCCTCGGAGGCGAGGCACTTCGAAGGGTACTCCGAATGGAGTAACTTCGGAGTATGGTGGACCAAGTCCTCAGCAATGAGGCAGGGCATTCGAAGTGTGCTCTGGAGGGAGGCCCTCGAAGGTATACCCGATGAAGGTCTCAGAAGTCGAGGTGAATCGAAGACATGGTCCGGGTGAGGTTCGTCGAGGAGTGTGCTCGGAGAGAGACACTGCGACGAAGTGCTCATGGAATGCTTCATGTGAAGGCCTTGGACGAAGGAGGGACTTCAAAGGGTGGTACTCCGAAGGTGGGGCTTCGGAGTGGGGTTGACTTGAGGTACTTCGGCTAGGCATGGCTTCGGTACACGGGCTGACGGAGTTCGAGCTGGGAGAAGCTGCGAAGCCGTGGTGGTCCACTCCGGAGGTGTTGGTGCGAAGGCCCAAGGGCTTTGACGGCTTCGGCTCAAAACCGTCACTGTATCAAAGGCTGACTTCAGTGAAGCGAAGGCCGTCAGGCTCAAGGCTTCTCACCGAAGCTACCGCACCCCTCGTGTGCGAAGGGGGGCTTCAGAAGGCTCCAAAACTGCAAAGGCTGACCGCGTCTGCTCTGCAAAAGCTGGTGTTGTCTCCTCTGCGAAGCTGACAAAAGAAGCCTCCAAATAAAGTAGACTACCAGCAGTACCCCCCTGTTCTGATGAGACAAAAACAGTGTAAACCCTAGGGGTAAAGTAGTCTATTCACATGGCTGAATAGTGCCTATAAATAGTGGAGGCTAGCTAGGTCACTGTTACACTTTGAGCAGCCATTTTTGAGCTCCTGTGCTAGCCTCCATATACTATGTGTTCATCCTGTGAGTTCATTTTGTGTTCCCTGTTCAAGCAATGAAGCTTTGATTCTTTTTTCATTTGCTGCTTGAACTTGTATGCTTACTTTACAGTGCACGCTTTGATCTCTCTGTGTCTCACTTCTTCCTATGTTGAGTTTGTGCACTGGATCTCTTCTGGAGAAGTGTGTGAGAAGTCTATTCGTATGAAGTGTGTGTTTTTTAGTGTCTGTTCGCTTTGTGTAAACTGGAGGCAAGACCTCTCTGATTACTATCGAAGCACTGTTCGAAGCCTGTTTTCTTTCCTTGTCGAAGTCCTCGGCGAAGTGTGTTCAGTGTGCGTTTAGACCTTCGAAGTACGAAGCCTAGCACCAGTTGCTATCGCTGAGTACTTGGTCGAAGTCCTCAGAGGGAAGTCTGCTCTTGCGAAGGGTGTAGTGCGAAGCCTGCTCGAAGGCACCCAGTGTGCGGAGCCTACAATGACTTAGCAGAGTTGGATTTACGGAGTTGTGAGTGGAGCGAAGTCTTCTTGACTTCGAACTTTTGCTCCTTGCGAAGCCTGGTTTCGGAGCTGTCAAATACCTCCGAACCAGAACTTCGAAGGGTGTGTTCGAAGCCTGTTCCGCATAAGACAGAATTAAAACAAAAGGATGTTTCTTAGCCTGAAATTTTTATTGCTCCCATTCAGCCCCCCTCTGGTCGCCATTTCCGATCCAACACTTCGTCTCCAAATAGCAGCCGGAACGGGGGTGAACCCGGTTGCCCTAGAAGGTGTGGTTCAGATGGACCATAGGATCTTGGGCAACTCATCAGTCCATAGCCCCTTGGCGAGGCTGACAATCCTTTTGTTAAGACCGAAGAGGATTTTTCTGTTTGCTCTCTCGACGGCCCCGTTAGATTGCGGATGCCGGACCGCAGCGAAGCACAGCTGTACTCCGAGTTCTTCGCAAAATGCCTTGAAGGTGCCAGCGTCAAATTAAGTGCCATTATCCAACGTGAGCTGCCTAGGTACTCCAAACCGGCAAACAATGCTTTGCCAGAAGAACTTCTGGATGCTCTTCGAGGTGATGGCGGTCAGCGGCTCGGCTTCCACCCATTTGGAAAAATACTCAATGGTGACGACGGCGAAGCGCAAGTTGCCTTTGGCTTTTGGAAACGGGCTGATGAGATCCATCCCACATCAGGCTAGGGGCCAGACGGGGGTGATGACCTGCAAGGGGCGGGTGGCTGATGGCTTCACCTTCCCATACACTAGCACCTTGGCAGGTGCGCACGACATCTTTGGCATCAGCCATAACGGTGGGCCAATAGACGCCGTGGCACAAGGTCTTCCCCGCAAGAGCCTGAGGTGCTAGGTGGCTAGCACACAGACCTTCTTGGATATCCCGGAGCATCTGTTGTCCTTCGAGGTGGGAGATGCATCAAAGCAACGGGGAGCAAACATCGGACTTGTACAGAGCTCCGTTGATGATCTTGTAGCGTCGTGCTCTATCCTGGAGCCTCGAGAGTTCGGGGCCTGGCTGAAGTTTGTCATCACCCTTTAGCAGCTTTAGGATCGGAACCCTCCAATCGTCGGTGGTTGTGCAGAGGACTTTGGCAGGTTCTAGGGGCGACGCTGGGGTATCTCCCGGGGCTTGGACCTAGGCATCTTCTGGTGGGGATACCGATGGCTTGGTTAACTCTTCGAAGAAAGCCCCTAGGGGCAATGCTTGACCTCCGGCAGCTGCTTTGGCGAGGGCGTCTACCTGCTGATTGTCGCTCTATGGAATGCTCCAGACAGAAATCCCCTTGAAGGCTGCTTCAATCTTTCGTACCGCTTCGAGATATGCAGCGAGGTCGGGGTGCCGGACTTGGAAGATCTTGTCCACATGCCCGGCCACGACCTGGGAATATGTTTTTACAAGTATTCTGGCAACACCTAGCGTGCGAGCTTTTCTAAGGCCTAACAGCACGCCTTCGTATTCTGCTATGTTGTTTGTGGCTTTGAAATTCAATCGTGCAGAGTACAATGCTTGCTGCCCCGAAGGGGAGATGAGGAATGCTCCTACTCCTGCTCCGGAGGCTTGATATGCACCATCGGAGAAGATAGTCCAAACTCCTTCGCTTGCTTCATCTGGAACATAGCTCGTTGCCAGAGTCCACTCTACGATGAAATCCGTGAGGATTTGAGACTTGATGGAGGTTCTGGCGACGAAGGTGATGTCGAAGGGAGCCAGTTCCACTGCCCATTTTCCTACCCTTCCGGTAGCGTCTTTACTCCGAAACATGTCCCCGAGAGAGTATGATGTGGGGATGATGATACCGTGGGCTAAGAAGTAGTGCCGCAACTTCCGCGAGGCCATGATGAGGGCGTAGGCTACTTTCTCGAGTTCGGTGTATCGTGTCTTCGCTCTAGAGAGGATTTCAGATACGAAGTACACTGGCCGCTGGACCAACCTCCCATTGGGCTCTTGTTATTGGATCAAAGCAGTGCTTGCCATGAAGCCAGTGGTGACGAGGTAGATGAAGAGGGTCTCGCCACTGTGGGGTGTGGTGAGTGTGATCAGATTAGCGAGGTACTCCTTGATTTCACTGAAGTAGTGTTGGCATTCGGGAGTCCAAGCGAAGTCTTCTGATCCTCATAATGCTTTTAATATTGGCAAGCTTCGCTCTACTGACCTGGCCAGGAAGCGACTAAGGGTTGCGAGGCATCCTTCTAGCTTCTGAGCCTGCTTCAGGTTCTCCAGAGGGGCCATGTTCTAGAGGGCGCTGACCTGGGTAGGGCTGGCCTCGATGCCCCGACTCGAAACCAAATACCCTAGCAGTTTTCTGGCTTGGGCCCCAAAGACACATTTGTCTGGGTTTAGACGGATCCCGCAAGCTCGGAGACTCCCGAATGTTTCTGCTATGTCTAGGCTATGTTGGTGCTTATTTGCACTTTTGATTACAATGTCATCCATATAGGCCTCGATATTGCGGCCGATTTGGTGACCTAAAGTTTTGGCGATTAGCCTAGAGAATGTGGCCTCGGCATTCCGGAGGCCAAACGACATTCTTACATAACAGAATACTCCGAAGGGAGTGACGAAGCTCGTTTTGGCCTGATCTTCCTGCTTCAACCAGATCTGGTGGTACCCGGAGTATGCATCCGGGAAGCTGAGGAGCTCTGAGCCGGCCGTGGAATCGACTAACTGGTCGATGCGGGGCATAGGGTAGGGGTCACAAGGGCAAACTTTATTTAAAGATGTGAAATCAATACACATGCGCCACTTGCCGGAAGTTTTCTTTTGGACAAACACAGGGTTTGATAGCCACTCCGTGTGGCTAATCTCCCGAATGACTCCGGCTCGGAGCAACTTCTCGACTTTAGCTTTGGCAAGGTTGGCTCGTTCGGAGGAGAGCTTGCGGAGCCCTTGACGGACTGGCCGAGCCTTTGGATTGACTGATAGGAAGTGCTCAATGATGGCGCGGTTGACCCCTGGTATATCTTGGTCTAACCACGCGAAGATATCCAGGTTGTCTTTGACAACTTCTTCTAACTTGGCCAATACCTCTGGCTCTAGACCCCCACTGAACTGGACGGGGTACTCCTTGTCGTCTTTGATGAGGATCTTGGTGATCACCTCTCCCTCCGGGTACTTCTTTGGAGCGCAAAAGGGGGCCTTCTCCGAAGGTCACCTCTAGGCCGATTTGACCAAGGGCATTGTCACGCCCCGATTTAATAAATCAGGACTTTTATTGAAATTCCATAGAAAATCAATAAAAACAAGACGTTCATCATGCGACCACGTACAATACGAGCAAATCATTCACGGTTCATAGACCGCATTAATACAGAAGTGAATAAAAGTGAAGAGAAACTAATAAAATCAAGGGTCCTAGATGAACGCCTCCTTCCAGTCTCACCTTGACTGGGTCGCTACTCCAGACCTTCATCCTCCTCGTAGTAGACGGGCTCTGATGGTGTAAGTCAACGGGGTGAGTACAGGTGTACTCAGCAAGCCACCGAATGCAAATATAATGCAAGATAAAAACAAGGGAGATAGTGGCTAATTTTTGCGGAAATGCGTAATTTGTAAAGCAATTAAATGTGAGCAATTTATTAGTACTGAAACGTAAACATGTGTATGCATCATCATCTTCTAACTCGAGGAGTACGTTTTACCTCCTCGCACAACAATCCTTACATGCCATGAATAACTCAACCTTCCAACCATTTGTAAACTAACTGCGAGTAGTCACACAACCCGCCCTTGACCGTGGGCTCGGCTTTTTGAAAAGATTAAATTACTCTGATCAGAGATGTACCACTGTACCCACAAGGCACACACTCATCACTTACACCAAAGTGTAACGAGATGACCCATTTCACGGGAACTCGTGCCAAAACCTTCCATATGGTCTTCCCCGACTCAACATCACCCTCTTATAGGTTTCGTATCGTGTCTCGACGTGTCGAGTTTCCACCATACCCCCCCTTGAGCCATCATCGGTACAAGGCGCCCTGAGGGCTAGCCCCTTTCCCCCTCCACTATGGTGTCGAGAGTCGGAGTGTCCCACGCTTCCAGTGAGGACTTACCCATTAGACTTGTGGTTGGTACGGAAGTGCTTTGCAACAGATCCCGCAGACCGGTCCTTATAGTGCACCAGGTGCAACCAACCAGTTTCCGAGCTTGCACCCAGAACCCACCATACTTATAACTTAGCCAACTCCAACAGAGTCCAGAGACGAGAATAACGGGGAATTTCATATAGCAGAATCCATCTATCTACGACTCATTCTTTATTTCCTATAACAGTTGTGCCGGTACATTGGGCACTAGCTAATATAATATTTGTAGAGTGACAAGGAGTTAAGGCTCAATAAGCATGGCTTGGGTTGCATACAAGGACGGGGATCTAATAAATATAAGTGTAGGGCTTGATATTGGACTAATGCAATATTTACCTATGAGTTATAGCGATAATTTATTAAAAGATGGGCTCAATGATGATCAACTGTTTCCACAAGAGGGGTCGATGACTTGCCTTGCTCAGCAAAGGGTGAAGGTGGAACCTCGGAATAGAACTCCGGCTCCTCGACGAACTCGTAGTCTTCTCGATACGGAAAAATAAATAATACATTCAATAAACAGATAAAAATCCACCAAATAATAAACATATACATTTGTGGGCTTTATTATGTGAAATAGGATTTATTATTCTGAAGTTTGGTGAAAAACAGTAAAACTTATATTTTGAGGTTTTTCCCTATTTATTTTCTGGATTAATAATTTTAACCCTAATGGGTTTTTATTCATTTAATTGCTAAGATCATTTTGTGCCAAAATAACATACTGTTTTTATGTCATTAATGTGTAGAGAATATTATACTGAATTTAACAAAATTTGAATGGTGAAATTTGGAGTTAAAATGAGCAAGTTATGAATTTTCAAAGTTTTAAATCAATTTCTGGATTTTATTTTAAAGGGGAAAACAGTCTCTGGTCCACGGTGAACTGGGTTCACCGTGAACCGTTGACTGCGCGCGTGGACCAGGCTGAGCAGGACCGTTGGATCCAGATCCAACGGGCGATCGCAGGGCGGGGCGCTTAAGTGGTGATCGACGGCTCACAGTCCTCGATACCCCTTAGTGCAGACGGATGGCGGGGATTAAATCCCAGAGGAGATCTAATCTACGCCCTCCAAGCGTGATCGTGCGGCCGGGGTTATATCCGGCACGGCACGCAGATCCGCCGTCTTCTCCGGCGACGGCAGCCACTGGTGGCGAGCGCGACGGCGGCGGCGAGGGCTAAGTGCCTCAGGTGAGCGCGAAAACCGAAACAGAAAAGGGCGGCGATCATGGTGGTACCTGAGTCGGGTCTTGCGGGCGTCGGTTTGTGGCCGGCGTTGAGGGGTGGCGGCGGGATAGGTTCGGGCCGGCGGCGAAGGCGGTCTTCCGGTGGCGATTCGGCCCAACAGAGGCGGGGACGGGATCAGGTGGACACCGACGGTCCCGACGGGCTTGAAGGCGAGGGTGGCAAGGCACCGTGGCACCGACAAAAGGTCGCCGGAGCCGAAACAAAGGTGGCGGCGCAAAAGAGAGGGGGCGCTCGGGAAGGGGAGGGCTTGAGCGATGTTGGTGTGGGCGAACTGCGGCGAGGGTGGGGGTCCTTTATAGGGGCTCGCCGGCGAGGAAAAGGCAAGGAATCTGAAGGAAACCGAAGGGGCTTTCCATATCGCCGGTGAGGATTCCCTAGGGTTCGGGTTCTTGCCATATACGGCGGAAAGCGCGTGAGGAACGGGGGAAAGAGGTCGCCTGAGGATGGGGGGTTGAGATCCGACTCGATTCGGTGACCCGAGGCGTCCGGCAGCGAATAGGGCAAGGGGGCCGACGGGAAGGGAAGGGGGAGATCCCCTTCCATTGTTGAAGACGAAACTGACAGGTGGGGGCCACCTGTCAGCCGGCGGGCGCGAGAGAGGAGGGGCCGACAAGCGGGCCAGAGATGGCAGTGAGAGGGGCGCACGCGTGAGGCTGACATGCGGGTCCGGGTGGTCAGAGGGGAAGGGGGTGTGCGGGAGGCCGACGGGTGGGACCGGCCAGGCGCGAGTGGGCGGGGAGCGAGGGAGGGCACGCCGACAGGTGGGTCCCACCTGTCGGTGACACGGGTGTTGGGCTGGGTTGGGCTGGAGTGAATTGGAGGTTGAGGCCCAATTAGATTTTAAATGCTTTTCTGATTTCAAATAATCCTAGTAATCCATTTATTTAATTAAGGGTTGAATTACTGTTGATAAAAATTTGTAAAATTTCCTGAAATTATGTTTTGGCCTCTAGTTTATTCCATAAATTTTTCATGTCCATATGTTGAATATTCTTCCCTGTTTGGCTTTAATAGGTCTCTTTTAGGGTTTTTCCTTAATAAATAAATTCAGAAATATCTTTAATAATATTTTTCTATTATTTTATTTCCTTTTAATTCTTGGGGTGTTACAATCCTATCCCCCTTACAGAGAATCTCGTCCTCGAGATTCGGATCTGTTGGACCGGAAACGGCGACCAGAGGGGGGTGAATGGGAGCTTTTAAAATTTCGGGCTAAAAACTAGCCTTCGGTTTTAGTTCTGTCTTCTGCGGAACAGGCTTCGAACACTACCTTCGAAGGTCTGGTTCGGAGGTGCTTCGACAGCTCCGAACACAGGCTTCGCAGGAGCAAAAGTTCGAAGCCAAGAAGACTTCGCTCCACTTACAACCCTCGAAAATCTACTCTGCTAAGTCAGTGCAGGCTCCGCACACAGGGTGCTTCGAGCAGACTTCGCACTTCACCCTTCGCAAGAGTGGACACCCTACTGAGGACTTCGACCAAGTGCTCGGCAGCAGCAACAGGTGCTGGGCTTCATACGCGAAGGTCTAAACGCACACAAAAGGACTTCGCTAAGGGCTTCGACACAAGAAGCTAAACGGGCTTGGGTCAGGGCTTCGCTAGTAAGCAGCGAGGTATGTAAAGCGAGCTCAAGCAAAAAGCACAAAGAAGCAGGGCTTCGCCGCTTGAACAAGGAACACAAATAAAATTGAACTCTGGATGACTACAGCGAGGTGTGAGGCTACAGGAGCTCAACAGTAAATGCTCAAAGTGTTAAATGTTTGAGATACCTTATGCCAAATTCAAGGGTATGTTTGAGATACCTTAGGATGCGCTTAACCGCTTGGCGGTGCGAAGCTCGTGGTGAAGCCTGAAAACGAGCGCACAGACACACAACGAAGTGTATGTCAGGCCTCGTAGCAGTCAAGTAAAGAAGGGACCCGATCATGCTTCGGAACTCCTTCTGATCTACGGCTTCTCCATCTTCGTCAGGGTCCAATGCAACAGATGTAGCCATTGGAGTGGTGAGGGTCTTCGAATCGGACATGTCAAATTTCTTGAGCAGGTCCTTGGTGTACTTCGTCTGGTGGACGAAAGTACCTTGTTTGCTTTGCTTGATTTGCAAACCAAGGAAAAAGGTGAGTTCACCCATCATTGACATTTCAAATTCCCTGCTCATGGTATCTGCAAACTCGGCAACCAAAGCATGAGAAGAGCCACCAAAGATGATATCATCCACATAAACCTGAACCAGGAGGAAATCTTTGCCATGCTTGAGAGTAAACAGTGTTTTATCAACAGAGCCCATCAAATACCCTCGCTCAAGCAGAAAAGACTTAAGTCTATCATACCAAGCCCGAGGGGCCTGCTTGAGTCCATAAAGAGCCTTATGAAGTTTAAGGACTTTATGTGAGTACTTGGGGTTTTCAAAACCAGGGGGTTGTTTTACATAAACATCTTCACCTATGAAGCCATTAAGAAAAGCACTTTTGACATCCATTTGATAGAGTTTGAATCCCCGGGATGTCGCAAAGGCAAGCAAAATCCTAATGGCCTCAAGGCGAGCAACAGGTGCAAAAGTTTTAGTAAAATCAATCCCTTCTAGTTGAGAAAAGCCCTGAGCTACAAGTCTAGCCTTGTTTCTAACTATAGTCCCATCCTCCCCTTGTTTGTTTTTGAAAATCCATTTTGTTCCAATGAAATGAACATTTGGTGGAGGATCAACTAAAGTCCAGACTTGGTTTCTCTCAAAATTTTCAATCTCTTCATGCATGGCATTGATCCAACTAGAATCAGAAAGTGCATGACTAACATCTAAGGGCTCGAAAGAAGCAACAAAAGCGGAATCAATGAAATGAGCATGAGAGCGTGTTACCCTTTGATCAAGCTCACCAATGATCTGCTCTGGAGGATGCATCCTTTGAACATGATGTGGAGCCTCGCGGCGGGATGCAGTCTCCCCCTCAACTTGTGCGTTGGAGTGGTCCAAGATGACCGATGTTGAGGTAGTTGCTTCGGGACCTCGTGCCGAAGTAGTCGAAGCGGGGTCAGCTTCGGGGGTTGATGTCGAGGGTAGTAGGGGTTCATCCTCGAATTCTCCGGGATCTTCTTCTTCGAATAAGGTCTGTTCCATGTCGTGTTCATTTGCCTGTTCAAATGCAGAACTAACAGAGGGGGTTGATTCATCAAAAGTCACATCACATGACTCGATGACAGTGTTAGTTTCCAAGTTATAAACACGATAAGAATGACCATGAGTTGTGTAACCCAAAAAGATCCCGTCAGAAGATCGCGACTCAAATTTATCCAAGTTACCACGTTTTAGGATAAAGCAGCGACAGCCAAAAACTCGAAGATGAGTAACCTTGGGCTGTCTCCCAAAACGCAGCTCATAAGATGTCAAGTTTAAAATTGAGCGCAAGAAGATTCGGTTTGAGATGTAACATGCAGAGTTCATGGCCTCAGCCCAAAATTTTCTAGGAGTCCTATGCTCATCAAGCATCGTCCTAGCCATCTCAACCAAAGTGCGGTTCTTCCTCTCAACAACATTGTTCTGTTGAGGAACCCGCGGAGCAGAGAATTGATGTTCTATGCCATGCTCCATGCAAAAGTCAACAAAGAGACTATTTTTGAACTCGGTGCCATTATCACTTCGAATGAATTTCAATGCACCAGGGAGTTCAGTGAAAAGTCTCAAAGCCAAGCTCCGAAAGTGTGAAAACACTTCATCCTTGCTGGCAAGAAAGAAGACCCAAGAGTAGCGAGAGAAATCATCGACAATAACTAATACATACCACTTGCCGCCTAAAGAACTAACCCGGGAAGGACCTACAGTGTCCATGTGGAGAAGTTCTCCGGGCTGTTCAGTCATCACTGTGGTGACTGGCGAATGCGAAGCGGCAATCATTTTCCATGTCGACAAGGAGCGCAAACTAAATTCTTCTCAAACTTGAGCTTGGGCAATCCTCGGATCAGACCTAGGGCGCTCAGACGAGCGAGCAACTCAAAGCTCATATGCCCTAGTCTCCTATGCCACTTCCAAAGCTCAGAAGTCGAATGTGCAACAAGACAATGAGAAGAACCAGATGACTCTGAAAAATCAGCTCCAAAAACTCTCCCAACTCTAAAGATCTTACACACCACAACGCCATCAGAATTGAGCACTTGCGAAGTATCGCGATGAAATCGCACTTCGAAGCCCTCATCAAGCAACTGAGATACAGACAGCAAATTGTATCCCAGGTTTTCAACCAAAGCAACATCTTTGAGAGTGAAGTTCGAATTAATTCTTACCACACCTTTACCTTTCACTCTACTCCTTCGATTGTTTCCGAAGGTGATATGTTCCCTTTGCTTGGTTGTGGTGAGGCTGGAGAACCATGCTGCATCTCCGGTCATGTGGCGCGAACAACCGGAGTCCATGATCCACGTGCCCTCCAAGCCTCGATCTGTCACCTACACATGATAAGAATACCTCGATCGCTCAGTGCTGGGGTGAGTGAAATAATGACGAGGCATCCAGCACTGAGTGACACGAGTAGTAGGTGCAGTAAAAGTAGACAGTCTACGCACATGATAATCAGAATGATGCAAAGTGCGAGGTCTACCTACATGCAGAGATCGAAAAGCATGCCGAGGTCTCCTACTCTGACGAGGTACAAAGCTACTCGCCCGAGGTCTACCACCATATGGAACATGGTGAACACCTCGAGGAGCAAAACCTCTCCGAGAAGCACGAGGAGCCTCAAAAGCAGGATGATAGTACATCTCAGACTCATGCATACCTAAAGATGGGTAATGCATGTCCTGGTAACTCATCGCCTGAGAGCGTCGCTCATCCTTGATGCGACGAAAACAGAACCCAACCAAATGACCCGCCCGCTGATAGTAGGAACAGTGAAAAACTCTCCTAGGGGCACTCTCATGGGTCACAGGAGCAACTCTCACATGCTCCTTGGGTTTCTTCTGAGTGGTTTTCTTGGGAGGATTTTTCTTGGCAGGAGGTGTGGTTTTCTTTGGTGGTCGGGTAGGCTTCTTGGCTGATGGAGTGTCTAACAAAGCTCTCTCTTTCTCTAAGGTAGTGGGAGAGGTAAAAACAGTTTTGTTTTCACTAACTGAAGGTATCCTCTCAAAACCCAAACCTAGAGCTGACCCTGCTCTGTCAGCACACAACTTGGTCTTGGCCAAGAGCAAATCCATCCTACCCTTTCCCTCAGTGCATTTATTAACCACGGAAAGAAGGTATTCATTTTCAGACATGAGGTTTTCAGCTCGCTCTCTAACAGTGCCTAGCTGGTCCTTAAGGGTGATGCAAGTGTCACACACAGGCTGCACATCCTTAGAACTACCGGCCCTCTCCAATCTAGCCTCCAAATCATGAACATGTTTATCACGTAAATTAATGCTTTCGCGTAATAAAGAACAGTTCATGCAATCAATAACATCATGAGGTCTAGAATCCACCTCCAAAAGCTGCTTCTGTGCAGTCTCAAGCTCAGAAAGAGTTTGAGCATGAACAGAACGCAACTGAGCAAGCTCACTCATGACAACAGAACAAGATTCACATTCAGCATCATTAAACTTAGACTTAAGCATGGCATATTCAATAGAAACAGATTCTAGCCTAAGTCTAAGGTCTTTTCTTTCTCTAGCGGCTTGCACAAGTAATCTATCCTGACCAAGAACGACTTCATTCAGCTCATCTAATTTAATCAATAGCTGGTCAGATGATAGAAGTACCTCAGATGAGTCAAGCTCATCGCCGCTGTGATCGCTGTCGGCCATGAAGCAAAGGCCGGTGAAGTCTCGTCCCTTCTTGTCCTTCTTGTCCTCCTTCCTTGGGGACTCCTCCTCCACAGAGCTCGACTCCTCAGTTGAGGATGTGTCGATGTCGCTGAGAGCAGCAACAAAAGCTCTGGAAGCGGCTTTGGCTACTTTCTTAGCCATCTTGCCGCGCTTGCCCTTCACAAAAGGCTTCCTCTCCTTTTTGTGGTATTTGGGGCGCTCACTCTCATCTCTCTTCTTGAGTTTTGGGCAATTAGCCTTGATGTGAGAAGTGTCACCGCATTCAAAGCAACCACTAAAACCACTTCTCCTCTGATCCAGTCTCTCATGATGAAAGCGGGTGAACCTCCGGGCAATGAGAGCAAGCTCATCATCATCTAGAGTGTCCACCTGCTCCTTTGTGACGGAGACCAGGGAGGACAAAGCAAAACCATCTGCGAGAACACAAGTACCATATGTGCCTGGTTCTGCAGCGGTGCCACGGCTAGTGCTAGAAACCAATGCCAATGGCTGTGGCAAAGAGCTTCTGTGCACAGCAAGATATGCCTTAGCAATCTCTGTGGACTTCAGCTTGCTGAAGAGCTCATCACAGGTCAATGTGTCATAGCCTGTGGACTCCTCAATGCTGGATATCTTCACTTCCCATATGCTACGGTCAAGATCATAGAGAAGCTTGATAGCCCTGTCATGATCATTGTAAGCAAGCGTCCCGTTGGATCGCAAGTTACTCACTATCGCGTCAAAATGAGAAAACATGGCATCTATGGATTCACCAGGTGCCTGCACAAACAGCTGATACTGTTGATTGTATGTGCTTTGGCGCCTGGCCTTGATCTGTGTAGAGCCCTCATGAAAACAGTGAGTGTTGTCCAAATTTCCCTAGCAGTCCTAAGGTGCTGCACCCTATCAAACTCACTTCTACTCAAACCAATGAACAGTATATTTCTTGCCTTGGAGTTGGCATTATACCGATCCTTCTCTGTTTGAGAGGTGCGAGTATCAGGGATGGAGTATTGTGAGTCCACAATCTCCCAAATTGCATTTCCTTGGCTTAACAAGTAAGCCTCCATGCGCACCTTCCAGTATGCAAAATCTGTCCCATCGAACAGAGGAATTTTACTGCCTCTATCCATGTCGCCAACAGATCACAAAACTGGTTAAGGTCAACTGGTGATCTTAACTTGCTCTGATACCAATTGTTGGACCGGAAACGGCGACCAGAGGGGGGTGAATGGGAGTGTTGGTGTAAAAGTTACACCAACAGGTTCTTAGTAATTAAGAACAAACAAACAAGAGGTTTGTGTCTTTAGGACAAACTTGAGCCTCCGTAAGGATAACAACTCAAGAGGTCCGAATGTATGTGTTTGAACCACTGGTTCTGGATCCTCCTTACAAGGTACAAAGGGGGGTATTTATAGGGAGAAAGGCTAGAGGAATAGACCTATATACCCTTATATTACAAATGACCTTCAGTATTATAAACAAGGTTATACACGGTAAAGTGCTGCAGAGTAGATGGATAAGCAGGGCATCCAATCAGTCACGTCTTCCTGCTTCGAAGCCTCCTTTCTCCTTTCGGAGGGTCCTCCGAGACTTCGCGTCGTGGCACCCTTCGATCGTGCTGACGTATCTTCGAGCATTAGTCGACCATCTTCGGGATCTTCTTAGAGCCTTCGGAGGGTTAACCTTTAAGTCGTGGAAATGAAGTAATTTCCCCCAACAGTAGCCCCTCGAATACGCCTTTCTGTAGATAACCTATTTTTTTAGAAAGAAGGCAGTATACGACAGGAACATTTTTAGTTTCGGAGACTTAAAGGGAATGCGAAGATACTATGATTTAGCCCAGAATATTAAGCCCAATATTTTAAAACGTTCGCCTCCGAATTTTGGCATAGTGAGGAAAACTCCCTGGAGCAGCATGGCTTCGGAGCATGAGTGCTACGAGAGCAGTTACGGAGCGCGAACGTCGTGCAGGCGGTTACGAAGTGTGGACGTCGTGCAGGCGGTTACGAAGTGTGGACGTCGTGGGGTGCCGTCAATATGACCGTTACGGCGCAAGTAGCCGTTACCCTCTGTAAAAAAAGTAACGGTCGATTTCTTCAGCGGTTGCACGCCGTTTCACTTTCCAACCCCACCTTGTCAGCGACGGAAGCCGAACCTGCAGAGTGAAACTTCTCGAAGAGCAGTATAGGTTGTGTGGTTATAAAAGGGGGAGAAAGGGATTACTGGAAGTTTTTTACCGCATTCACCGTTCTTGCAATTCACCTTTCCCCTCAACCTTCTGCCCCTTCGAGCACTTGAGCGCAATGGCGAGAACCAGCCACACCACTCCTTTGGCGGCCAGCACTATGGCGCAGCGGCAGGCATGGGCGGCATCAGCAGCCACGGCAATGGCGGGGGGCCCGGGTGGCGGTTGGCCCAAGAACCCTCGGGCGCTCCGTCCGCCCTCCAAGAAGAAGATGGCCCAGAGCTTCGTTATTGGTCAGTCAGTGAGCACAGCGGAATCCATCGAGGAGGCGGTAGATGGGAAGTTGGGAGCCGGAATGAGGACTCGTGTCCCTGGGACAGAGTCGACTCCACGGCCTCGGCGAGGAGAAGTGGTAGTCTTCGAGGCATTCTTCGAAGCTGGCCTGGGGCTACCAGCTGTGGATTTCCTAGCAGAGGTACTAGACATGTTCCACATTACTCTGCCTCAGTTGTCCCCCAACGCAATCGTCCGCTTGGCCGTCTTTGAATGGGCTCTTCGGGCGGAAGGATGTGAAGGGCGCTCCGAAATCTTCGCAGCAACCCACGAAGCTATCTGCCAGCCGAAGCCTCAAGATGGGCCCGGAGATTCGAAGGTGACAGTGGCTTTCGGCAGCGTCAACTTTCAGCTACGGCGGGAGCACGCTCTTCATTTCCCTGCGAAGGCCATAAACGATCGATGGTATACAAATTGGATACTTCGGTGGTTTTACGCCGAAGTAGGAGAAGACTCCCCCCTTTCGGGCCCTCTTCAAGAAATTTGGTTCCGGAAAGAAGCGGACATCTCCCCGAACCCTAGCTTGCTCACGACGAGGCTAGGGCTGCTGGCTTCTGTGGCTCGTCGGATGAGCATGCGAGACCTGGCCGAAGAGTTCGTAGGCCTTCGGATCTCACCCCTCGGGGCCAGTTGGCCAATTTCCATCCCGCGAGCTTCGGAGGGGGACCTCCGGAACATAGGTACGTCCTTCTCCTGCGGCGTCATTTTATATGAACACATTAATTATACTTATGCTTCTTATACCTTTTCCTTTTCAGCGGCGCCTCTGGCCTTATCTCCGGACGACATAGTCCGGGCTACCGAGCGAATTCTCGGAGCCCCTTCGGTAGCCGAGAGGCAAAAGAGGCTGGAACTGGTGGGGAGTTGGGAGCGCTCGAACAGGGTGTGGAGAGCCCTCGGCATGGAGCCCCCGCCGCTTCCCGACTTCGCCCCGGCTGGAGCGGCGGCTCGCAAGAGGAAAGCAGCGGCCGAGCCCTCTAAAAAGGCTGGCAAGCAACCCGCTCAGAAGAAGGCGGTGAAGCAGCCTTCTCACTTGACGCCTGCTTCGTCTTCTTCGTCGCCGGACGAGCGGAGCCCCACTCCCGAAGAGACAGAAGACTCCGGAGGCGCCACAGCGAAGGCCTTCGAAGATTACCTTCTGATCGACGAAGACATGGGGGAGGTTCCCACAACCCTCCCCGACAGGGAGGATGTTGACGTCACCCTTCTGACTCCTGCGCCTGTCAACGTGCAAGTAGAGTCAAACTCTCCCTCCGGCTTGCCTGCCCCCGAAGGGGTTTCTGCGGAGGTTGTGGCCCCGTCGGACGAGACCGAGGTCAGGACTTCGGGGGATGACTTCGACAACATCCTCCGGATGTACGAAGTCCTGGAGGATCCGGCGATCCTTCCTCAAACGGCTCTTGGAGGTATTTTCCCAGAACTCCTTTCTTTTTTCATCGGCATTCGCTTGCTATCTGCAGAATATGTTAATTAACCTTGATAATTGAAACAGGTACCTCTTCGGGTATCGAGGCCTTGGTGGTGCCCGACGTCCCTACTTCCTCGGAGACAGTCACCCGGGTGGACCCTCCGGCCCCTCTGGGGGCTCCGAGCCTGGTGACAGAGAACGTATCCTTCGGAGCGGACGATGTGCTCCCTGGGACGGAATTGGCTCCGGCCGTGGCGACCTCGACTACTGACGGCGCCTCCGACAACGTGGCTCCAGCCGGAGGTGCGGCGGCCGAAGGTCAAGATGTTCTTGCCTCTCCCCCTTTCGTGCCGGGGAGGGGTAAGAGTATCTCCAGCTTGGGCCTTCGGGTTGATCAAGCAGCGCCCTCCGTCGGCAACTCAGAGGACGAGGCCGCCGAGGACGACACCCGGGCCTTGTCTTGGCTCCCTCTTCTGGCTCCTTTCTTGGAGCATCGGAGCGGCCTTCGAAGGCTACTGGAGCCCCTGGCTGAGAAAAGCCAGGATATTGCCAATTCGGAGTTGATCTCCGCTTTGAGCGAAGTTAGGGCTTCGAGCCTCAACACGGCCCTCGAAAGGGCTGCCCTACAGGTATGAAAAAGACACCGCAGTTGTTGTATTTTAACGATCGAAGCTTCTTTAGTACTTACTTTGTTTTCCTTGCAGCAATTCGCCCTTGCTAGAGCGGCAGCGACTTCTAGTGAGGTCGAAATTAACCGACTCAACCGGAAGGTTACAGCTCTTCAAACAGCCCTCGACGAGTCTACCGGGAGGTCTCTTCGGCTGAATGAGGAACTTTTGGAAGAGCGGAAGGCCAAAGCCGCGTCTGACGAAGCCTCTGAAGCCCTTCGCTCTCATGCTGAAGAAGTCGAAGCTGAACAAGTGGTTCTCCGTGCGGAGGTCGAGAGGCTTCGCCAAGAAGCGGCTGCTTCGAACGGCCGTATGGTTGAACTTCAAGGGGCTCTTAGCCAGGTAATGGCTCAGAAGAGTTCCTTGATGCTCCGGGTGGCCGCGTTGGACGCAACGGTTGCAAGCCTGGAAGCAGCAGATAAAAAGAATTCTAGTACTGCTGATCGTACCTTGGAAGCTCTTCAGGGTACGTTAGAGTACTTTGGCACCATGTGCCCCTCGACTTCTGCTGCAACCTTCGAGCCACTCGACCGGAAGCTGACGAGGATCCAGGTAGCTTCGTCGCTGATGAAGAATTCCGGGGTACGGTACGGAGAGATCTCCGGACAGTGCGCCGGCATCGGGGTTCTTCGCCACCTCGAAACTCTTCGGGTTCCCCTTGCTCCGGTTGGTGGTTCGTCTCCTGGAGGCTTCGCGGATGATGACCTGCTGCGACCGTCTCCGGAGGTGGCTTCGGCGTGGGAAGCTTTCCGATCAGTATGGAAGGCGGACCACAAGGTTGCTGCTAAGGCTTGGATCGACGAGGCCCGCCGGCAGAAGCAGGCTCAGGCGAAGCCACCACTCCCGACTTCGCCAGCGCCTTCGGTCCCAGCTCCACCAACCGACCCGCAGGTCTAGCTGCTTAGGGCTGTTGTGTACCTGTGGTCTTGTAAACTTTGTTTAATTAATGAGAAAGTTATAAACAGTACTTGTCTTGGGTGTTCCTCTCTTTTTTAGGTTCTGTCATGCCCTTCGAGCCCTGACTTCGTACTTTTGGAAACTACTGCCGAGCTTCGAACGGAGTGGGCAGTTCTTGAGAGTTTGAGGCCTTATCGCCGCTCTCGCTTTTCTGTTCCTCGCGGAGACGGGGGGGAAGTTACCCTTGAAGTACGAAGGGATGTTTTGTCTTACATTAAAGAGGAAGAACAGGAAGGGGGGTCTTCGTCCTCCGAGCCTGTTGACTGGTCCGATTCGGAGTACCAAGCTGGAAATCTTGCCGAGGTTGGCTCCGAAAGGCTCTTGACGTGGGCCGAACTTCAAGAGGAGCAGAAGAAGCTGCGAGCCTCGAAGAAAAAGAGAAGTTCACGGCCTAAAAAGACTTCAAGCTCCGAAGGGCAAAGTAGCCGCAGGGGTCGAAAGGGCCTCCGTTTTTATTTGGGTCTAGATAGCAATTTTTCCTGATGTATGAATATAATATTTTAATGTGGAATGCTTCGACAGCATGCTGTGTGACTCCTATCCTCCTACCCCTCTTGTGGGTGGCGGAGCTTTTATTTTATATAATGGTTCGGCAGGCACAATGATTGCTTGAGCACCTGTATGCTTCGAATTTTGCACATGTCACCCTCGATAAGTTAGACAAAAAAAAATTTAAAGTCCTTAGACTCTTCTACGGATCCTAACAAGCCGGAGCCTGGAATCCGTAGGTTGGCCACCTACGGCTCTTTTACAGATACTTCGCACCCGGAGGCTTGAAATTCTGTTTTGTTTAAAGTCCTTAGACTCTTCTACGGATCCTAACAAGCCGGAGCCTGGAATCCGTAGGTTGGCCACCTACGGCTCTTTTACAGATACTTCGCACCCGGAGGCTTGAAATTCTGTTTTGTTTAAAGTCCTTAGACTCTTCTACGGATCCTAACAAGCCGGAGCCTGGAATCCGTAGGTTGGCCACCTACGGCTCTTTTACAGATACTTCGCACCCGGAGGCTTGAAATTCTGTTTTGTTTAAAGTCCTTAGACTCTTCTACGGATCCTAACAAGCCGGAGCCTGGAATCCGTAGGTTGGCCACCTACGGCTCTTTTACAGATACTTCGCACCCGGAGGCTTGAAATTCTGTTTTGTTTAAAGTCCTTAGACTCTTCTACGGATCCTAACAAGCCGGAGCCTGGAATCCGTAGGTTGGCGGAGCCACTGAACCAATGGTTCGTAGCAAGCCCCTTGGGTTTTTCCGAGAAATGCTTGGCTCTTGCTAGCATCACCGACCTCTGAATGCGTCCATCCGGAGGGTTTGATGTTCGAAAGGCAAAACAAATCTCAACCCCTTAGCTTTATTTATAAAAGGAGTGTTACAAGTGATTACAAGGAAGCCTTAAGCATAATATCTCTTAAGGTGCTCCGCATGCCACGCGTGTTTCAACTCTTCTCCTTCTAAATTAGCTAATTTAAACGAGCCGGGGCGACCTGAGCGTAAGATAACATATGGTCCTTCCCATTTGTTTCCTAGCTTCCCCGGAGCTATTACATTTCGTAATACTAGATGACCTGGTTTTAACTCAGTTAATTTGACTTTTGGGTCATACCATGTCTTTGTGTGCTCTTGGTACTTCGTCAGGTTGGCGACAGCTCGAAGCCTTGTTTCTTCCGACAAGTCTATTGAAGCACCTCGATCACCTTCGTCTTCGTGTTGAATTACGCGGAGTGACTCCCCTTTGAGCTCCGTAGGGGTCATGGCTTCGTCTCCGAAGAGCAACCTGAATGGCGTGAAACCGGTTGATCTAGTTTGCGTGGTTCGGATAGACCATAGAATTTTGGGTAGCTCTTCGACCCATAGGCCCTTGGCCAATCCGACGATTCGGCGATTTAACCCGGAGAGGATATTCCCGTTGGCTCGCTCGACGGCTCCGTTGGACTGCGGATGTCGCACTGCTGCGAAGCATAGTTTAATGCCCAGTTCTTCACAGAATGTTTGGAAGGTATCAGCTTCGAACTGGGTCCCATTATCCACCGTTAATTCTCTGGGGACTCCGAACCTGCATATAATATTCTGCCAGAAGAACCTTTGCACATTCTTTGATGTGATGGTTGTTAACGGCTCTGCTTCCACCCATTTTGAGAAGTATTCTATGGCTACGACCGCAAATTTCAATCCGCCTTTTGCTGGTGGGAAAGGGCCTATGAGGTCCATGCCCCACCTAGCCATCGGCCACACTGGGGCAATAACTTGGAGTTGAGCTGGCGGGCGATGGCTCCTTCGGCCCATCCATTGGCAGCCTTGGCACGTCCGAACTAGGTCTTCGGCGTCTCTGACGATCGTTGGCCAATAAAAACCTTGCCGAAGCGTCTTGCCTGCTAGTGCTCTGGGAGCTAGATGACTTCCACACAGCCCCTCGTGGATACCTCGAAGGATGTCTTGTCCTTCAGGTTGAGAGATGCATCGAAGCAGTGGCGAGCATACTCCGGCTTTATATAGTACTTCTCCAATAAGTTTGTAATTCCGAGCTCTCGTTTGCACTCTTCGAGCTTCTTGGCCTTCCGGAGGGTCATTGCTACCTTGCAACATAGTTATTATTGGAGTTCGCCAATCCGTAGCTTCAATACACATTACTTCTGACGAGGGTATTTGGTCAGCTGCTGGCTGTTCTAATTCTTCATAGAAAGCGCCCTCCGGGAGGTCTACTGCTCCTGCTGCGGCCTTCGCAAGAATATCTGCAAGTTGGTTTTCTGCTCGCGGTATGCTTCGAACTGTAAACCCTTTGAATGCTGATTCTGCCTTGCGGATTTCTTGAAGGTATTGCGCGAGATGTGGGTTTTTCGCTTGGAAGCTTTTATCAATGTGTCCCGCGACGACTTGGGAATCTGTCTTGATCATTATCCTTGTAGCTCCGAGTGCTTTAGCCTTTCGGAGGCCTAGCAAGATTCCTTCATACTCGGCGACGTTATTAGTGGTTCGAAAGGTAAGCCTTGCAGAGTACATTGCCTTTTGTCCTGACGGTGAGAAGATTACTGCCCCTGCTCCGGCACCTGATGCTTGATAGGCCCCGTCGGAGAATATTGTCCAGAAACCGTCGGAGGGTTCTTCCGGAGTCCATACTGCAGATGGAGTCCATTCTGCCACGAAATCTGCTATAATTTGAGATTTAACGGCCGTCCTTGCTGTGAAGGAGATTTCGAAGGGTGATAACTCGACTGCCCACTTTCCAACCCTGCCTGTGGAATCTTTGTTTCGAAGCATATCTCCAAGGGGATACGATGTGGGGACAATAAGGTTATGCGCCAAGAAATAATGCCTTAGCTTTCGTGAGGCCATTACCAAAGCATAAGCAAACTTTTCAAGCTCGGAGTATCTGATCTTGGCTCCTGATAATGCTTCCGAGACAAAATAAACTGGGTTTTGTACCAGCTTGTCCTTGAGCTCGACTTCTCGGACTAGTACTGCGCTTACTGCTGACCCTGTCGCTGCAAGGTATAAAAGCAATGTTTCCCCTGGAAGAGGAACAGTTAAGGTTGATAATGTTCCAAGGTAGGCCTTTATCTCTTCGAAGCTCTTTTGGCACTCCGGCGTCCAGCTGAAGCTTTCGGAGCCTTTGAGTGCCTTGAAAATTGGGAGGCTTCGCTCTGCCGATCTGGACAGGAACCTGCTGAGTGCTGCTAGCCTTCCTGCTAGCTTCTGTACTTGCTTCAAATTTTCAGGTGGGGCCATTCTTTGTAGTGCACTTATTTGCGTTGGACTGGCTTCGATCCCCCTGCTCGAAACTAAGTACCCTAGCAGCTTCCCTGCTTGTGCCCCGAATATACATTTTTCGGGATTGAGGCGTACTCCACATGTTCGGAGGCTCTCAAAAGTTTCATCTAAGTCTATGCTATGCTGACGCTTTTGAGCACTTTTTATTACAATATCGTCCATGTAGGCTTCGACATTGCGGCCTATCTGATGACCTAAAGCTTTAGCTATTAGGCGAGAAAAAGTGGCTCCGGCATTCCGTAAACCAAACGGCATTCTTACATAGCAGAATACTCCTGAAGGAGTTATGAAACTTGTCTTGGCCTCGTCTTCTTTCTTCAGCCATACTTGATGGTACCCGGAGTATGCATCGAGGAAGCTTAATAGTTCGGAGCCGGCTGTGGAATCTATTAATTGATCTATTCGGGGCATTGGGTAGGGGTCTCGCGGGCATGCTTTATTTAGTGATGTGAAGTCAATACACATGCGCCATTTGCTGGAATCCTTCTTCCTTACAAAGACAGGGTTGGCCAACCACTCGGTATGGGCCACTTCCCTGATAATGCCAGCTTTTAACAATTTTTCCACTTCGGCCTTGGCTAAATTTGCTCTTTCTGTTGATAGCTTCCGGAGCCCCTGGCGCACTGGCTTGGCCTTCGGGTTGACGAGCAGACTGTGCTCGATGATGCTTCGGTCGACCCCCGTGATATCTTCGTCGGTCCAAGCAAACATGTCTAAATTCTTCTTGACGACTTCTTCTAATGAGGCTGTTATCTCCGGAGATAGCCCCTTGCCGAATTTTATTGGGTATTCTTTGTCGTCTTTTGAAATTATTCTTGTCTCGACATCACCCTCCGGGCTTGGTTTGAGCGAGGATCCCTTCGGGGGGCTCAAGGCTTCTGGTACTTCTTCGGCGCTCTCCGCCACATTGTGCACTTGTCGAGGGTCCAATGGCTGCCCGTGGCCATATTCTGTCCTTCTGGCTATAGCTTGGTCTCCTGAAATAGTGAGCACTCCACCTTGCGTGGGCATTTTGAGACAAAGGTAGTTGTGATGAGCTATGGCCCCGAATTGGTTTAACATCCCTCGTCCGAAGATAGCATTGTAGGCGTAGGGGGCATCCACCACGTCGAAAATCACCTCCTCTACTCGGGCCAGCGGCCCCTCTCCGAAGGCAACCTCGAGGCCTATTTGGCCGAGGGCATCGAGAGGCGGTCCTGAGAACCCTTGAAGTGGCCGGGCTGCAGGGAGTAGATGCTTCCGGGGTATGCACATCTGGTCGAAGGCTTGAACGAAGAGTATATCTGCGGAGCTCCCACCGTCCACCAGGATCCTCCGAACATCAGCCCCTGCTATATCAGCAGAGATGACTAATGGGTCAGCATGGGGAAACTTCACCCCTGCTGCATCGCTGGTTGTGAATGAGATGGGTACACGGGACCATTCTGGCATCCCTTCAGCGGAACTTGAAGTCCCAATGTGCCCAACTTCTCGGACGTACTCACGGCGCTGTCTCTTGGACATGCTGCTGAGGGTCCCCCCTCCGGAGATGGGTAGGACCACTCTTTTGCCGCGGTCTTGCGGATCTTCGTGCCTTGGTGGTGGCATAATACTGGCCACCGGTAGCCGTATAGGGGCTTCGAGGGCACCGGCTCGGGCCACAGTTTGGACAGGCTCCGATCGTGCCGCAGGTGGAACCCGGTCCGAAGTACCCCTCCTGGTATTTCGGTCAATGTATTCACCCCGAAGGGTTAATATCGTCTTGCAGTCCTTCGTGTCATGGCTTCTATTATCGCCATGCACGCAGCAAAAATAACTCTGGCGCCTTCCAGGCACCCTTTCTTGAGGTACTGACGGCCCAGCCTTAAAATTTTTTACCTGCTGGAAACTGGCCGGTGCCTTCGAAGCTGAAGGTGCAATATTTAGCACTTCCGAACGGAAATGCTTTTTTCCTCGCCTATACTCGCTAGGGCGGCTGTCTTGTGGAGGTTGTGGCGGAGCGGTAGCCTCTGGCTCTCTTTTGACTTCCCGGAGGGTGGGTAGTGCTGCCTCAGCTCGCCGAAGGCATCCTTCTTCTGCCTTGGCATATTGTTCGAAGTATGCCATGAGCTGTGCTACGGATGTTACCGGCTTCCGATGGAGTTTGCTGAGGAGGTCGGGGTTCAGCACCCCTTCTCGGGCAGCATCAACTACCGAAGAGGTAGTAAGGCCCTTGATCTGTGACTTGGTGTGGGCGAAACGTGTAAAGTATTCTCGGATGGTTTCTCCTTCCCGCTGCTTTACTTGGAACAAACTTCCCGTGGACATCGGGGCCACGAAAGTGCCTTGGAAGTTGCTCACGAACTTCTTTTTGAGTAGTTCCCATGACTTGATCGATCCTGGTTTTAGGGACCAGAACCACCGGAGAGCCACACCTTCGAGAGCAAGTGGGAAGCATTTTGCCATGGTGCTTCGTACCCCTCCGCTTGCTTCTATAGCTAGGGCGTACGAGCGGGCGAACTCCCCGGGGTCCGACCCCCCGGAGTACTTGTGCAGCTTCGAGGCCTTGAACTTGGGGTCGAAAGGCACTCTCTGTAGATCAGGGTGCAGTGGAGACTCATTGTCGAAGGATGCATTCTCGGCCTCTTCCTGGACTTGTATAACTTCTGGGGGGTTGTGGCCTCCATCGTCTGGAGGCCCTCTTGGAGTTTCAGTGGAGGCTTGAGTGCGGAGTCTGTCGGCGGCTTCCTGCCTCCATCTGGATACCTCCTCCTGAAGCCTGGCTAGCTGCGTAGCCTCGGTCTCGGGAGGGCCTTCGTCTTCGTCGGAGGGGACTTCAGGGTCTCGGCTTGCCGCGTAGTCGGTTTGAAGCATTGTAGGGGGGGGTAGAGGGCCCCGGGGCGCTCGACGCCCATCGGTTCCGGCAGGAACCGTTGGATTAGCTGAGGGTCCGGCTCCGTTGGTCCGAGGGGACCTTCGAAGGGGACCTGTAGCCTGACCACGCTTCGGAGGCATGGTTAGTCGATGAGGTGTCTTGGAAATGGAAGGCTTCGAACGACTCGGGGGGGTCGAGGGAAGGCCTTCGGGCTGCACTAAGAAGCCCTTAACTGAAAGGTGCGCGGAATCTCAGGATTCCGAGGCTCCCCCCGTAAGTTCTCTTCAGAGTGCAGTTAGCAGTAGAGAACAAGCTTTTAGAACTTGGATCCCCACGGACGGCGCCAACTGTTGGTGTAAAAGTTACACCAACAGGTTCTTAGTAATTAAGAACAAACAAACAAGAGGTTTGTGTCTTTAGGACAAACTTGAGCCTCCGTAAGGATAACAACTCAAGAGGTCCGAATGTATGTGTTTGAACCACTGGTTCTGGATCCTCCTTACAAGGTACAAAGGGGGTATTTATAGGGAGAAAGGCTAGAGGAATAGACCTATATACCCTTATATTACAAATGACCTTCAGTATTATAAACAAGGTTATACACGGTAAAGTGCTGCAGAGTAGATGGATAAGCAGGGCATCCAATCAGTCACGTCTTCCTGCTTCGAAGCCTCCTTTCTCCTTTCGGAGGGTCCTCCGAGACTTCGCGTCGTGGCACCCTTCGATCGTGCTGACGTATCTTCGAGCATTAGTCGACCATCTTCGGGATCTTCTTAGAGCCTTCGGAGGGTTAACCTTTAAGTCGTGGAAATGAAGTAATTTCCCCCAACAGGGAGCTTTTAAAATTTCGGGCTAAAAACTAGCCTTCGGTTTTAGTTCTGTCTTCTGCGGAACAGGCTTCGAACACTACCTTCGAAGGTCTGGTTCGGAGGTGCTTCGACAGCTCCGAACACAGGCTTCGCAGGAGCAAAAGTTCGAAGCCAAGAAGACTTCGCTCCACTTACAACCCTCGAAAATCTACTCTGCTAAGTCAGTGCAGGCTCCGCACACAGGGTGCTTCGAGCAGACTTCGCACTTCACCCTTCGCAAGAGTGGACACCCTACTGAGGACTTCGACCAAGTGCTCGGCAGCAGCAACAGGTGCTGGGCTTCGTACGCGAAGGTCTAAACGCACACAAAAGGACTTCGCTAAGGGCTTCGACACAAGAAGCTAAACGGGCTTGGGTCAGGGCTTCGCTAGTAAGCAGCGAGGTATGTAAAGCGAGCTCAAGCAAAAAGCACAAAGAAGCAGGGCTTCGCCGCTTGAACAAGGAACACAAATAAAATTGAACTCTGGATGACTACAGCGAGGTGTGAGGCTACAGGAGCTCAACAGTAAATGCTCAAAGTGTTAAATGTTACCTACCGAGCCCCCATATTTATAGCCCACAGTTCACCCAAAGGAAATGACTACTTTACGCCTAGGGTTTACACCAATTTTGTCTCTACAGAACAGAGGGGTACAAAAGGTAGTCCACCTTTATTCTGGAGGCTTCTCTATCAGCTTTGCAGAGGGGACAGCGTCAGCTTTTTGCAGAGCAGACAGTGTCAGCCTTTGCAGTCTTTGACCTTCTGGAGCCTCCCTTCGCACTCGAGGGTGCGGTAGCTTCGGCGAGAAGCCTTGAGCCTGGTGGCCTTCCCTTCGCCGAAGATAGCCTCCGATACAGTGACGGTTTTGAGCCAAAGCCGTCAAAGCCCTTGGGCCTTCGCACCAACACCTCCGGAGTGGACCACCACGGCTTCGTAGCTACTCCCAGCTCGAACTCCGTCAGTCCGTGTACCGAAGCCATGCAGGCCGAAGTACCACAAGACAACCTCGCTCCGGAGCTTAGCCTAGCCCCGAAGCCTTCCTCCCTCCGAAGCCCCACCTTCGGAGTACCACCCTTCGAAGTCCCTCCTTCGTCCAAGGCCTCCGCATGAAGCATTCCATGAGCACTTCGTCGCAGTGTCTCTCCCCGAGCACACTCCTCGACGAGCCTCACCCGGACCATGCCTTCGATGCGCCTCGACTTCTGAGACCTTCGTCGGGCACCTTCGAATGTCTCCCTCTGGAGCACACTTCGAACTCCTTGCCTCCGCAGAGGACTTGATCCATCCAACTCCGAAGTCACTCCATCTGGAGTACCTTCGAAGTGCCTCACCTCCGAGGACTTTGTCTCGGAGTACCTTCACCCGGAGCCACGCTCCGCACTCTCTGCCTTCACCTGGCGCACCTCGACCCGAGGACCGACCTGGACCACCTTCGCAGCCACCGTGACGGAGCTCCCCGCTCCCCTGGCATCAAGCCTCCTGCTTGACCCAGGTTCACCTGCTACGAACCTTGTCCGTCGCCTCCGAGGTCCCTGCGCACCACAGACAAGCAGACAAGAGTATCCAGTACTCCGGAGACCTCTCCGGGTTAGCAACCTCCGGCACACCCTCCGGTGTACCGCCCAAAGTACCGAAGCCTTCGGTACGAACCCAATCATTGTGTACTGTCGGACCCCTCCGACAGGCACACTCCGCTGCAACAGCTGCAGCAACCAAACACCGAACACACTTCGGTGAAACCACCTCCGAACATACTTCGGAGGTCCAACCTCCGAACACCCTTCGGAGGTGCCACCTCCGAACACCCTTCGGAGGTACCCCTTCGAACAGAGGGTAAAAGCCTGTCAATCACTCATCACAAACACTGAAACCAACCCTTGGTTTCTCAGGATCAATCCTCGAATAGCTCAGGATGTTGTGCCTTGAGTTCATCTTGTTTTTCCCATGTAGCTTCCTCTACAGGATGATTGCTCCACTGTACTTTGCAGAAGCGGATGACCCAACTCCTGGTGATCCTTTCTTTGACTTCTAATATCTTGACGGGCTTTTCCACATAGGTCAGATCCTCTTGAACATCCAACTGCTGAAGATCCACTTGCTCTGTCGGGACGCGAAGACACTTCTTTAGTTGAGACACATGAAACACATCATGCACTCCGGTCAATGAGGGTGGTAGTTCCAACTGATAAGCAACTTCGCCTTGGCGTCGAATAATGGGAAATGGTCCAACATATCGAGGGGCCAACTTTCCTCTCATGTTAAACCGTTGGGTACCACGGAGAGGCGTAACTCGAAGATAGACATGATCTCCCTCTTCAAAGGCTAGATCTCGGCGTCGATTGTCCGCGTAGCTCTTCTGTCGTGATTGGGCTGTCTTGAGCCGGTCTCTGATGACTTGTACCTTCTCTTCAGCTTCCCGAAGGAGATCTGTTCCAAAAACTTGGGATTCACCGATTTGATCCCATAGTAGAGGCGTCCTACACTTACGTCCATATAGGGCTTTGAACGGGGACATCTGGAGGCTGGCTTGATAACTGTTGTTGTATGAAAACTCAGCGTTTGGTAAACTCTTGTCCCAAGTTGCTCCAAAATCCAAGACGCATGCCCGAAGCATATCTTCCAATATCTGATTCACCCTTTCAGTTTGTCCATCTGTCTGAGGGTGGTAAGCAGTGCTGAAGTTCAATCTCGTGCCCATCTCCTCTTGAAGGTTCTTCCAAAAACGGGAGGTAAACTGACTTCCTCTATCAGACACTATCTTCTTGGGCACTCCATGAAGGCACACAATGCGGGCCATGTACAACTCTGCGAGCTTAGGTCCACTGAAGGTTGTCTTAACGGCTATGAAGTGTGCCACTTTCGTAAGCCGGTCAATGATTACCCAAATAGAGTCGTATCCAAGTTGGGTCTTTGGTAGTCCAATGATGAAATCCATACCGATCTCTTCCCATTTCCATTCAGGCACTTTAAGTGGCTGTAACAGTCCCGCAGGTCTCTGATGTTCTGCCTTTACTCTTCTGCAGGTGTCACATTCTGCGACGAACTGAGCAATCTCTCTCTTCATGCTGACCCACCAATAGCGTTCCTTCAGGTCTTGGTACATCTTGGTACTCCCGGGATGGATGGAGTATAAGGTCTCATGGGCTTCCTTAAGGATAAGGGTTTTTATCTCGGGTTTATCTGGCACACATATCCAGGTTCCAAACCATATGGTGCCATTCTCGTCTTCTGAGAATCCTAGGGCTTTACCTTGTCTCATGTTCTCTTTAATGGCAGCTATATCTGGATCTTCCAACCGGGCTTCTCGGATTTGCTCGAACAAGATAGGCCGGGTTTCCAGGGTGGCCAGATATGCTCTAGTGGTTAATCCAAGGTTTAATTTTTCCATCTCCTTATATAGCAAAGGCGCGTGATCCTGAATCATGATGGTGGTGCAATATCCTTTACGACTCAATGCATCAGCTACCACATTGGTTTTTTCGGGGTGGTAGTGAATACCTAAGTCGTAGTCCTTTATTAATTCCAACCATCTCCTTTGCCTCAGATTGAGGTCCGGCTGCGTGAAGATGTACTTCAAACTCTTGTGATCCGTAAAGATTTCGCAGCGGTTTCCGACCAAATAATGCCTCCAAATCTTAAGGGCGTGCACAACTGCGGCCAATTCCAAGTCATGTGTCGGGTAGTTCAACTCATGAGGTCTCAACTGACGCGAGGCGTACGAAATCACCTTTCCGTCTTGCATAAGTACACATCCTAATCCTTGGCAAGATGCGTCGCAATAAACATGGAAGTCCTTCCTTACATCTGGTAGGGTCAGTATGGGTGCAGATACCAGCCGGGTCTTGAGGGTGCGGAAACTTTCCTCGCATTCGGGAGTCCATTCAAACTTCTCTCCTTTCTGCAACAACTTGGTCATTGGTTTGGCTATCTTGGAAAAATTCTCAATGAATCTCCGATAATATCCAGCCAAACCCAGAAAACTTCGTATCTCAGATACGTTTGTGGGTGGCAACCAATCTGTAACTGCTTCCATGGTGGCAGGATCTACTGCAATGCCTTGAGAAGAGATAATGTGTCCAAGGAACTTTACTTCTGCCGTCCAGAATTTACACTTGCTGTACTTGGCATACAACTGGTGTTCCCTTAGCTTGCCTAAGGTTAACCGGAGATGAGTCTCATGCTCTTTCTGATCCTTAGAATAAATTAGGATGTCGTCTATGAAGACCACGATGAATTTGTCCAAATACTCCATGAATACCTTATTCATCATATTCATAAAGAAAGCAGGGGCGTTGGTCAATCCAAAGGACATAACGATACACTCATATAATCCATAGCGGGTGGTAAAAGCCATCTTGGGTATATCCTCTTCTCGGATCCTTAACTGATGGTAACCAGACCGCAGGTCGATCTTCGAGAATACCGTAGCTCCCTTCAGCTGGTCAAAAAGATCATCGATCCTGGGTAATGGGTACTTATTCTTGATGGTTACTTCATTCAAAGCGCGGTAATCCACACACATACGCTTAGCCTTGTCTTCTTTCTTCTCGACGAAGATGACGGGGGCACCCCATGGCGATGTACTTGGTCTGATGTAGCCTTTCTTCTCGAGATCCTCCAATTGCTGCTTCATCTCAGCTAGCTCATTAGCGGCCATCCGGTATGGTCGCTTGTAAATAGGGGTAGTCCCGGGTACCAAATCAATCCTGAACTCGGTGTCCCTCCTGGGTGGCATCCCTGGTAAATCCTCTGGGAATACGTCCAGGTATTCACTGACGACTGGTATTTCCTCCAAGGTAATCTGATGCAGTCTTGGTCTTCCGGACTTCATACCTGGCATCTGGAATGTGACGGCAGTCCCTTCTTCACTGGTCACCGTTACTTTTCTCTGGGCATATTCTATTACTCCTTGGTATTTATTTAACCAATCCATCCCTAGAATGAGATCCAAACCTTGGCATTCTATTAGGATGGGGTCGGCCCAAAATATTGTGTCGTGGATATCTATCCATACCCTTGGACTAAAGGAATAGGCGAGGGTTTGTTTGCCCGGGGTAGCTATTAATACGGGTCTGGGCAGTTCACTTATGTCTAGGGCATTTCTTTCCACAAAAGCAGTTGATATGAAGGAGTGTGTGGCTCCGGTGTCAAATAAAACCACTGCAAGTGCTGAATGTACCATAAACTTACCCATGACAATCTCTGGTGCGGCCTGGGCCTCTTCAGCAGTGACGTGGTTGACGCGGGCGTGGATGGCGGGGTTTGCTGCAACTCCTTGAGCACGCTTGGGATGAGGGCACTGACTGGAGTAATGCCCCTCCTGACGGCAGTTGAAACATACCACGGGCTTGTCGTGCTTGTCGCGCAGGATCTCTGCCTTCTTTGCCGGGGCGGGTGGTGCAGCTGTTGCGGCGGGAGCGGGGCGAGGTTGTCCGGCTCTGGTATTGGCGGCAGGTGGTGCCGGACGATACACCGGGCGGGGGTGGTATTGTGGCGCCGGTGGAGGAGGTGTGAGACGGGGCCTCTACGCCATGCCTTGGTTTTGCCTAAAGGCAATCATTCTCTTCCTCTTCAGGTCGACCTTGTTCTGCTAGGTCTCCTGAATGATAGCTTTATTAACCAACTTTTGGAAGTTGGCGTAATCCCCGGAAACGAGTTGAAGGGACAACTCATCCTTCAGTCCTCGAAGGAACTTGGACTGTCTGGCCGCGTCGGTACGGACTTCTTCATGCGCGTACCGGGCCAGCCTGTTAAACTCGTGTAAATACTCCGTCACGGACCTGCTCCCCTGCTGCAGGTCTCGAAATTCCTGCTGCTTCTGTGCAATGATGTCGCCTGGGATATGAGCGGCATGGAAGGCATCAGAGAACTCTGCCCAGGTGTGAACATGTCCTTCGGGCAGAGTCTCACGCAGGTTGTCCCACCATTCTGCGGCGGGACCCTGGAGCTAGTGGGCGGCGAAAGCCACCCTCTCCTGCTCAGTGCAGGTCAAGAGGTCGAGCTTCTTTCCGATGGTCCTCAACCAATCCCCAGCCTCCATGGGGTTGGTAGTGCTCGAGAATGTGGGTGGGCGGACTCGGAGGAACTCCGAGAGCTGAGATGCGGGAGCTGGTGTGGCAGGGCGAGGCAGCTCGGGCTATTGGTGGAGGCGGAAGAACTGAGCCTACTGTTCTTGCATCTGTTGTTGCTGTTGCTGCATCTGGTTCAATAAGGCAGCGACCAACTGATTCTGAGTGGCCATCATCTCAGCCACTATGGGGTGGTTGGCGACTGGGGCTTGCCTTTGTCCAGTTGCTCCCCATTGGGGCAAGTTACCGTTCTCCCCTCCGTTCTGAGGGACGTCGGAGCCTTGAGTGTTAGTCATCCTGAAGTTTCCAAGGTAAATAACATTTTCTTAGAGGAAATTATTAAGCTTTATTCCCCAAAATGCCGTTCTTGCGGTTTACATTTATTATCTTTTATTTAATTCTTCACTCATGCCTCATATTTGACATGAAAGGCAATACAATCAAGTAAAAGAAAAGCAATCAATCGAAAAAATACGTCTACGGTAGCTCGGGGGATGACTCGGCCATGGGCTCGATGGAGACGGCCGGGGAGGTGGAACTGGAAGGTCCAGCGGGAGGTGCGCTGCGGGAAATTCTCTTGGGCCTCACGGTGGGGATCCGAAGCGATTTCCGCTTGCGGGGCGGAAGGGGTGCGATCTCCTCGATGTCCTTCTTCAACTCCTCAATCTGATGGCGGAGCTGAGGATTGGTGGCGACGCGCAGCCGTAGGAGCTCATTCTGGCGCCGTAACTCCTCTGCCTCGGCAGCCAATCGGTGTCCCTGCTGGATGCGACGTCGAAGATCTCTGTTCTCACGGTTCAGATCCTCAGAAGAGTGTCGGTAAAAGGCGATCATATCGCGCTGTCCGTTGGCATCCTGCAGTGCCTCATAGTGGAGCTCATCCATTGCCTTTAACAGGAGCACTGTATGCCCAACCGTAGAGTGACGCTGGGAGAGGGTGCTGACGTAGTCACTGTGTGGGCTCCCTGGGGTACGAAGAGGCACGAAGTGATAGTCCGTGTCGTAGAGATCACTGTCGTAGATCATCCGGAGCTCGGTGAGGGCCTGGAGGGCGGTGCACTGGCTGGCAACCAAGAAGGTAGGTCCTCCTCCTCGATAGGTGTGGGCTGTCTGAGGGGAGGGCTGGACGACGGCGGTGACCTCATAGTAGCTTTCTTCCTCGTCGGGGAAGACTCCATGGTACATCGGCTCGTGCTCGAATCCGAGGAATCCAACTAGCATGCGCAACTCGCGGATGAAACCGGCCTCGTCGCGAAGGTTCCCGTTCATGGTACGGACCGGCATCTACAAAAGAGAGATAATTTTTTGTGAAAATCTCGGAAGATGAGAAGTTAAGTGATTTAGTAAGAAATTACGGTTAATATGAGTCCTAGGGTCAGGTCTGTTTGGCTTCCTACAGTCAAGTCGGCTCTGATACCATCTTGTCGCGCCCCGATTTAATAAATCAGGACTTTTATTGAAATTCCATAGAAAATCAATAAAAACAAGACGTTCATCATGCGACCATGTACAATATGAGCAAATCATTCACGGTTCGTAGACCGCATTAATACAAAAGTGAATAAAAGTGAAGAGAAACTAATAAAATCAAGGGTCCTAAATGAACGTCTCCTTCCAGTCTCGCCTTGACTGGGTCGCTACTCTAGACCTTCATCCTCCTCGTAGTAGACGGGCTCTGATGGTGTAAGTCAACGGGGTGAGTACAGATGTACTCAGCAAGCCACCGAATGCAAATATAATGCAAGATAAAAACAAGGGAGATAGTGGCTAATTTTTGCGAAAATGCGTAATTTGTAAAGCAATTAAATGTGAGCAATTTATTAGTACTGAAACGTAAACATGTGTATGCATCATCATCTTCTAACTCGAGGAGTACGTTTTACCTCCTCGCACAACAGTCCTTACATGCCATGAATAACTCAACCTTCCAACCATTTGTAAACTAACTGCGAGTAGTCACACAACCCGCCCTTGACCGTGGGCTCGGCTTTTCGAAAAGATTAAATTACTCTGATCAGAGATGTACCACTGTACCCACAAGGCACGCACTCATCACCTACACCAAAGTGTAACGAGATGACCCATTTCACGGGAACTCGTGCCAAAACCTTCCATATGGTCTTCCCCTACTCAACAGCACCCTCTTATAGGTTTCGTATCGTGTCTCGACGTGTCGAGTTTCCACCATACCCCCCTTGAGCCATCGTCGGTACAAGGCGCCCTAAGGGCTAGCCCCTTGCCCCCTCCACTATGGTGTCGAGAGCGGAGTGTCCCACACTTCCAGTTAGGACTTACCCATTAGACTTGTGGTTGGTACGGAAGTGCTTTGCAACAGATCCCGCAGACCGGTCCTTATAGTGCCCCGGGTGCGACCAACCAGTTTTCGAGCTTGCACCCAGAACCCACCATACTTATAACTTAGCCAACTCCAACAGAGTCCAGAGACGAGAATAACGGGGAATTTCATATAGCAGAATCCATCTATCTACGACTCATTCTTTATTTCATATAGCAGTTGTGCCGGTACATTGGGCACTAGCTAATATAATATTTGTAGAGTGACAAGGAGTTAAGTCTCAATAAGCATGGCTTGGGTTGCATACAAGGACGGGGATCTAATAAATATAAGTGTAGGGCTTGATATTGGACTAATGCAATATTTACCTATGAGTTATAGCGATAATTTATTAAAAGATGGGCTCAATGATGATCAACAGTTTCCACAAGAGGGGCCGATGACTTGCCTTGCTCAGCAAAGGGTGAAGGTGGAACCTCGGAATATAACTCCGGCTCCTCGACGAACTCGTAGTCTTCTCGATACGGAAAAATAAACAATACATTCAATAAACAGATAAAAATCCACCAAATAATAAACATATACATTTGTGGGCTTTATTATGTGAAATAGGATTTATTATTCTGAAGTTTGGTAAAATCAGTAAAACTTATATTTTGAGGTTTTTCCCTATTTATTTTCTGGATTGATAATTTTAACCCTAATGGGTTTTTATTCATTTAATTGCTAAGATCATTTTGTGCCAAAATAACATACTATTTTTATGTCATTAATGTGTAGAGAATATTATACTGAATTTAACAAAATTTGAATGGTGAAATTTGGAGTTAAAATGAGCAAGTTATGAATTTTCAAAGTTTTAAATCAATTTCTGGATTTTATTTTAAAGGGGAAAACAGTCTCTGGTCCACGGTGAACTGGGTTCACCGTGAACCGTTGACTGCGCGCGTGGACCAGGCCGAGCAGGACCGTTGGATCCAGATCCAATGGGCGATCGCGGGGCGGGGTGCTTAAGTGGTGATCGACGGCTCATAGGCCTCGATACCCTTTAGTGCAGACGGACGACGGGGATTAAATCCCAGAGGAGATCTAATCTACGCCCTCCAAGCGTGATCGTGCGGCCGAGGTTATATCCAGCACGGCACGCAGATCCGCCGTCTTCTCCGGTGACGGCAGCCACTGGTGGCGAGCGCGACGGCGGCGGCGAGGGCTAAGTGCCTCAAGTGAGCGCGGAAAACCGAAACAGAAAAGGGCGGCGATCATGGTGGTACCTGAGTCGGGGCTTGTGGGCGTCGGTTTGTGGCCGGCGTTGAGGGGTGGCGGCGGGATAGGTTCGGGCCGGCGGTGAAGGCGATCTTCCGGTGGCGATTCGGCCCAACAGAGGCGGGGACGGGATCAGGTGGACACCGACGGTCCCGACGGGCTTGAAGGCGAGGGTGGCAAGGCACCGTGGCGCCGGCAAAAGGTCGCCGGAGCCGGAACAGAGGTGGCGGTGCAAAAGAGAGGGGGGGCGCTCGGGAAGGGGAGGGCTTGAGCGATGTTGGTGTGGGCGAACTGCGGCGAGGGTGGGGGTCCTTTATAGGGGATCGCCGGCGAGGAAAAGGCAAGGAATCCGAAGGAAACCGAAGGGGCTTTCCATATCGCCGGTGAGGTTTCCCTAGGGTTCGGGTTTTTGCCATATACGGTGGAAAGCGCGTGAGGAACGGGGGAAAGAGGTCGCCGGAGGATGGGGGGTCGAGATCCGGCTCGATTCGGTGACCCGAGGCGTCCGGCGGCGAATAGGGCAAGGGGGCCGACGGGAAGGGAAGGGGGAGATCCTCTTCCATTGTTGAAGACGAAACTGACAGGTGGGGGCCACCTGTCAGCCGGCGGGCGTGAGAGAGGAGGGGCCGACAAGCAGGCCAGAGATGGCAGTGAGAGGGGCGCACGCGTGAGGCTGACATGCGGGTCCGGGTGGTCAGAGGGGAAGGGGGCGTGCGGGAGGCCGACGGGTGGGACCGGCCAGGCGTGAGTGGGCGGGGAGCGAGGGAGGGCGCGCCGACAGGTGGGTCCCACCTGTCGGTGATGCGGGTGTTGGGCTGGGTTGGGCTGGAGTGAATTGGAGGTTGAGGCCCAATTAGATTTTAAATGCTTTTCTGATTTAAAATAATCCTAGTAATCCATTTATTTAATTAAGGGTTGAATTACTGTTGATAAAAATTTGTAAAATTTCCTGAAATTATGTTTTGGCCTCTAGTTTATTCCATAAATTTTTCATGTCCATATTTTGAATATTCTTCCCTGTTTGGCTTTAATAGGTCTCTTTTAGGGTTTTTCCTTAATAAATAAATTCAGAAATATCTTTAATAATATTTTTCTATTATTTTATTTCCTTTTAATTCTTGGGGTGTTACAGGCATCGAGGGGTGCCCCTACAAAGCCTTGCAGCGGTCGGGAGGCGGGGAGCAGGTGCTTTCTGGAGAGGCCTGCACGAAAATAATGTCAGCAGAGCTACCTCCGTCGACCAAGATGTGACGCACCTCGACATCAGCGACGTCGGCCGAGATGACGAGGGTGTCGGCATGCAGGAACTTGACGCCGGCTGCATCGCTGGCAGTGAAGGAGATGGGTACGTGGGACAACTCGGGGAGCGTGGTGGAGGTGGAGGTCCCGATGTGCCTGACCTCTCGAACGTACTCCCTCCACTACCGCTTTGACATGTTGCCCAAGGCCCCTTCTCCAGATATGGGCAGCACCACATGCTTCCCCCGATCCAACACGTCTTCGAGCTTTGGAGCTGAAAACCTGTCGGACTCTGAGAAGTTCCCTAGAGCCCCTAGCTCATCACCCGCCCAACCAGTTGGATGGACTCGATGCGGTGAGCGGAGGGCGCCTTATCGAAGGAGCCCCGCCCGGAGCTTTGCTCGAGGTAGTCGTTCTGGAGGGCGAGGATGGTCCGATAAGAGTCGGTGTCGTGGCTTTGGTTCTCACCATGGACGTTGCAATGAAAAGTAACATTCCCGAACGGGGGGGGGGGCTCTTGCGGACGTCTTAGAGATGGAGGGACGTCCTCCGCCCGGGGCGTGCTAGAACTTCGCGGGTTTGGGCCCAAGGGGGCGATGCTGAGGACTTCTCCTTGGAAGTGCTTCCACCCCCGCCGTGAATCACGGTGACAAGGATCTACTGGGCGGGGACGGAGGGCAGTTCGTAGATCTTGACGCCCGGAGTCCGGACGGGGGCGATCATCACTTGCCGCTGCAGTCTCCCTTCTTCGGACCGGGTGTACTCCTCGAAGTACGTCATAAGCTAGGCCACCGAAGATATCGGCTTTCGGTGGAGTTTGTCGAGGAGGATGGGGTTGGTGATGCCTTCACGAGCGACGTCGATGATGGAGGAAGCTGATAGCCCCTTGATCTGGCCCTTAGTGTGGGCGAAGCGCTGCGAATACTGTCGCAACATTTCACCAGGCTGCTACTTTACTTGAAAAAGGCTCCCGGTGGACATGGGGGCCACGTAGGTCCCCTAGAAGTTGTTGATAAGTTTCTTCTTTAGTTGGTCCCATGACCTGATAGACCACGGTCGCAGCGACCAGAACCATCGGAGAGCGATACCTTTGAGGGCCAGGGGAAAGCATTTTGCAATCGTGTCTCGACCTCCTCCGTAGGCTTCTATCGCTAGGGCATAGGAGCGAGAAAATTCTCTAGGGCCGAATTCCCCTGAGTACTTTGGGAGCTTTGCGGCGCGGAACTTTGAGTCGAACCACACCCTTTACAGATCAGGGGCAGCGGAGACTCTTCGTCGTAGGATGTGTTCTCCTCCTACCTCTGGTCCTCGTCGTCACTTAGCGCAACGGCCTCGACCCCCAACACGCGCGGGGGTTCCGGGGGATGGAGTGCGGCTATCTTCCACCATTGCGCTAGTTCGGCCCTCAGCCGAGCATTTTCGGCGGTCAACACGTCAGCCTGGCTCCTGCTGCCTCCAGAGTTCGTCTCCGGGTCTTGCGAGCGAACGAAGTCGGTCTGGAGGACCGTAGCCAGGCGACTGCCCGGGGGGTGTAGCCCAGTGAGCCCCTCCTGAGCGGTTGCCAGGTTCCTTGACATAGGTTCCGCTGAAGGTCCTGCCGAGTCAGTGAGGTCCCAAGCCCCCAGCGCCTCTCCTGGTGTCGGGTCCAGAACTACCCCTAGAACCACGGGGGGCTGACGGGATGGTTCTTGTCCTTGCGGTACGAGCGAACATTTGGAGGGGGGTCACGCTCGCGGCTTTCTTGGTCGACATGTTTCTTTTTTGGATGTAGGGTGGAGAGGACGTTAGCTTCTTGAACTAAGATTCCCATGGATGGCGCCAACTATTGGCGTAAAAGATTACGCTGACAGGTTTTCTTGAGAGAGTTTAAAGTGGAAGGCTTAGCTTCAAGCTGTATTCTTGGATCACGAGTTGTATATCTCTATACAATACAAGGAGGGGGGTATTTATAGTGGAGCCCTACACTGGCCCAATACCCTTTGACCCCTCTGACATACGTGTGTCGTACAACTGCCATGCTTCTAACTGGCAGGGGTACAATCCCAACTACTCCGCCAATCGTCACATGACGTGGCTATAGTGCCAATTGCTACAATGCATCGCCGCGATCTCGCTGCGTGCCTAATCAGACTAGACAGATATCGGCCGCCCGTCTCAACGTCTAAGACTGTAGCGCGCCGCAGATGACACGCTCCGACCCCGACTGATGTTGCCTCTTTGCGGCGAGCTCTGCACTCCCCCCTTCGGGGCCATGACGGAGCCATCTTCGAGGCCCCCTTCGAACGGCCCTCGGAATCCAGAGGCCTTCCCTCCGGTCTCTGGTTCGGGGGCCGAGGGCTCTAGACACTAAGTCCCGCCTCAGGGCGGACATCGCCTCGGGCCTCACTCTGCCCCCAGAGCTCCATGCTTCTGGGAGCGGAGCTTGGCTCAAGGCTTGCTGGGACCTTCGATAACTTCGGCCGCACAACTCCTAGGCTCTCGGAGTCATGCCTCGGGGTCCGTGCCATGGCCTTCGTGCTTCCCGGGCACCATCGGGATTATCTCCCCCAACAAAAGTGTTACTCTAGACCTTAGCCTGCCTTTCCTTTTATAGGCTACTCAAACATGCGAAGTGACTATCCTACCCCTAGGGTTTACATATTTTCGGACTCACGTTCAAGGGGTATTACAGGTAGACCTACTTTATACTTTATTTGAAGCTCTATAATGCTTTAACTTTTTTGGCTTCTTTTCGATGGAGCCTCGCAGCACTTGATGAAGTACCTGATTGACTCAAGTTGCAAGCTCCGGAACACTGAGGCTTCACTACACCGAAGTATTGACTTTGATAGTGACAATTTTGAGCTGAAGCCTTCAAAGCCCTTGTCGCTTTCGCACCATGTCTTCGGAGTAGACCATCACGACTTCGCAACTCCTCCAACTCGACCACCGTCCGTCCGTGTACCGAAGCCCACATGACCGAAGCCACGACAAGCCAACCATACTTCGAAGTGTCCTTTCGAAGTATGACTCCAAAATGCCTTCCTCCGGAGCACACCTTCGGATTGCCTCCCCTTAAAGGTCTTCATCAGCCACCTTTCGAAGTATCTCCCTCCATAGCATACATTCGAAGTACCTATCTGAAATGCTTCCATCTGGAGCACATCTTTGGAGTACCTACTTGACTCCGCTCAGTGCACTTGTGTCCGAGACTCTCCATCCAAAGAGCCTCTGAACACCCCTTCGGATCACTCTTGATTTCACCTAACTTCCTTGATCCTCCGATACCAAGTCTCCCACTTGGTCATGATCCCTCGCTGTTGATAGCCAAGTTGCATCCACTTCCTGCACATCACGAGACAAGCAAACATTGTTTTGCAGCGCCCTTCGGTATACACCGAACCCTTCGGTGTACCCTTCAGATAAACCGTTCAGTGCACAGTGGGGTGCACATGCAAACTACCTACCCCTTCGGTAATACACCCTTCGAACACAAATACTTGTCAATCACTCATCACAAACAAAACCAATGCACATCTCAACTTGGTTTCTCAAGTACATTACAATTGACAAATGAAAACTACACTAGATGACTAATGAGTACAGTGGGGGTACTTTCCCTTCCTTATGGCCTTCGGTCTTGCTTCATGTGCACGCCGAGCCCTCTCACGCTTCCTCTCTCTATCAGCCTTGCGCTCCTCTTTTGCCTTGCGCACCGCCTCCTCACTCTTAAATTCTTCCTCGCGCTCACATTCCCTCTAGTATCTCATCTCATTGAGCTCCCGGTTGAACGCTTCATGCTTCATAAGAGAGGCCTAGTCCTCCGGATCCACCTATTTATTGATTCATTTGACAAAGTCACATATTACAGGTGGCGACGATGGAGTTACCTACACGGATAAATATTAATAGACATGTTGTAAGTGATTGATTCGAGAAGAATATATATATATACATAAACTGAACAAAAAGTTATCCATACCGGTTTGTTTGCACGTGGTCCACGCTTTGGTCTTGGCTTTGACTTTTCAAGAGTCCAAGAGTAGTTGCACACTTTCAATACCTCATCTCGTATGTGAGGTCATCCATGCTTCTCCATAATTTACATGTGTCTCTACAGAAACATATATGGGGTTCGACAACTTCTGATGGACGGTGACGAGGATCGTAACCGTGAGTCGATATATCCTTTTTCACCATCTACAAATGGTATGTCAACATAAATTCAATATATTCACAATTCAAAATAAATTAACCGTACATTACTCTAATTCGTCATTTAATTCTTGATTTGATTAAACTACCCCAATTACTATAAAATATCCCTAACATAATTCAAAATTACTACTAATCTAATTCTAATGTACTCCTAAATCATTATAACCTTAATAAATAGAGAAAAAAGAGGGAGGAGAGAAAACCTAGGAGAAGTGGGCAGCTTGGAGGCTCGGGGCTGTGCTGAACAAGTGCTGTGGGTGTGCTGAGAAGAGGGCGTTCGACCCCCTATTTATGGAGTCAGGTTTGATATTTGATCGGCCGAACCAGACCACGTCAGCCTGTTTCGGCCAAAATAGTCATTGCGTGACCCGTTGGCGCTGACTGGACTAACTGTTGGGCTTTGTTTGGTCGTTCATTAGTCGAATCTGGCCGATAATCTGCCGACGCGAACCTAAATTTACAATTTTTAAAATTCGTCTACCAGATTTGAAATATTTTTTTAAAAAAATTATTAAAAAAAATCGTAGCATGTGTAAGTGTACTTGTGTAGCCGTGTGCCGTGAGTCACGCGCACAGTACGCACGCCTGTTCCAACACCACCACTTTGAATTGGATTTCGGGGAGCACGGCGCGAGCCTTCTATTGACATTTGTTCTACCCTCACGCTGACTTCCATTTCAATTCCTCGTCTCCTCCCCCTTCTCCTCCTCTTCCTATTCCTGCGATTGATCGATCGCGTCTCCTCGAGGGCTTCAGATCTGGATCCGCCGCCGGCGAAAGGTCCGCTGTTGGGACGGCGGAACGCCGCTATGGTGGAGGCAGAGGAGTGGAAGGGCGATGCTCCGAAGCCTGCGGCTGCCTCCGCTATGTCGAAGCGGCGGAACCAGCGGCGCAGGGAGAGGCGGAAGCGGAACCGCGCCGCCGCGAAGGAGAAGCTGGGAGTTCTTTCCTCAGGTACCCCGTAGAGATGTGGTACTGTTGCTCGGGTTTCTTCCCACCTAGCGTTAACGAGCCAGCCGAGATCGGCTCGTTACGTTGACGAGCTACCTCGTTATCCACTCTTGGTTCTTACTGCGCTTGTGTTAGCAGCCCAGAACACAATCAACACAGAACGCAAGGAATCACAGCATAAAACAGAAACAATTTTCGCGCAGGAGCAACTCTCCAGCAGAGCCCGCCGTCGGTTCTTTCTTCTGGTTCAAGATGATGCTACAGTAGACCTTGTCTCCCCTTTTAAACCCCTTTCTAATTACATCTTCCATCTAATTAAAACACTCACACGGCTCACTTCAGCCCATACACACGTATAAGGCATACCGCTTAGCTCCAACGTTTGCCCTTCCTTGAAAACTGGTTTGTCAACAAGCCAGTTTCTGCAGAAAACTGTCATTGGTCCTGTCATCATCTTCGGCATCCTCATCATTGTCCTTGCAAGCTTCCCCCTCTTGTTTGGAAAGGTAAGAGCATCCGCAATGTATGGAACTATAGAACTAGTATTAGATTGACATGTGGCAAAGTTGTTTTTTAGAAAAAAATGCTACAATGTATAATACCAGAGGTATGACTCTTAGTAAGATAAAAAATTAAAATAATGCATCCTCTACCCAATGGACAACTAGCAAGCTAAAAATAGTATTATTTAATTTGAAGAACTAGTATCCATGCTTAGAACCCATACCTTACTTAGCACTATCTTCTCAACGTATGAAACTAGTACTAAAGCAAAAAGATTCTCTTATATACCCCTTATTTCATACATTGTAGTTGCTCTAAATACCAACCGTCATGATACCTTCGGTATGTGTGTACCATAGTTACCAAGGCGTCGCGTAATCGTCGCCTACGATTAGGCGTCGAGGCTACCGGCGGCAGACGCCACAGCCGATGCCTTGCCTAATCAGAGTGTGGCGTCCACCTCACTGACCTATGGCCGGCGCAAGCCCAAGGGCATGCGCCCGGCCCTAGCCCCCTGAGAGGCCGGCGCAAGCCCAAGGCTGCGCCAGGCCCTAGCCCCTGTGGTTAGGACTCTAGTTCAGGATTAGTTTATCTCTTAGTCAGTGTTAGAAAAATCGGTGATCGGTAGCTGATCGGTCGACCACCGAGTAGTGATTAATCGGTTAATCGGGGATTAACTGAATTAATCGGTCAACCTATTAATCGGTCAATAAATAATTAAATAATATATTACCTGCCTATTTTTCTATCTCTTTCTCTTTTATTGTATCTCCTCACAGCCCCTTACTTTTTACCTGCCTGTTTTCTGCATATTTTTTTTATCTCTTTTACTTTATCTATCTCATTGCACCTGCCCCCAACTGCCTCAGTGTTAGCACTGCCCAAGACTACTCTCTCTCCACTGCCCATCCCGCATACACTACCTCTCTTGTTCTCTCTCCTATCTCCTTCTCCCTTTTCTCTACTGAAAAGCAAATACCGGAAACAGTTTAATCCAACGAGCCCGATGGCGACGGCGGCCTGGATTTGGCGCGGGGACGAGGCACGGACGACGCGGAAGAAGCAGGGGCGAGGCGCGGACGGCGGACGATGGGGACGCGGCGCTGGATCTGCCAAGCTGGGCACGTCTCCGTCCAGATCTGGCGTGCGCAGGAAAGAGGGAAAAGGGGAAAAGTGTGCAGGAGAGAAGGAAAGTGTTGGGTGGGGTGTGCAAAATCCCATTTTTCTGTACCGGACCGATTAATCGGTGCCACTGATTAATCACCGATTAATCGCCGATTAATCACCGATTAATCGCCGATTAATCACCGATTAATCGGGTTGACCACCGATTAATCGGGTTGACTGACCGATTAATCGGTCCACCGATTTCTGGCCGATTTTCCTGTAAATTAAATGGACTGGGGCCGATCACCGATTAATCAACCGATTAATCGGCGGATCGACCGATTTTTTCAACACTGCTCTTAGTTTATCTCTTATGTTAGTTATCTTTATCTTCAAGTATTAGCTGTTTGTTAGGGATACAATTAGCCTTGGTCCTATATAAACCAAGGGCTGGGGAGGCTAGCTCCTCATATTAGTTTTGATAGGGATTGTTCCCCCTGGTTCGGCCAGGGTTTCGGCTAGGGTATTGCCGACGCCAGGACGGCGCCTCCGCATCGCCATGGGTTGGGAATCCGGCCTGCTGTTTCCTCTAAATATAATCTAAGGCAAAGTGTTCGTCCATACCTGTCCTCTCGCAACCGGTGACATGGTGTGTACACCATTCCTTCAACAAGCTCTAGGACCTTTGCAGGGCCACCATCTTGTGGTGCAAAAGGATCATCATGAATCAGTGATCCAATTTCATAGTATACTTATATAAGAGCATTGCAAACATTAGTGTAAGAGAAAATTTCAATTCTAGAAGTATAAGCATGTATTTGTTGAACTCTCTTTGGTATGACAAGCCAAATCTCCTTCCCTTAAATTGAGTTCCAAAGAAAGATCTTCTGCAAGTCTCACTACATCACCCTGACAACCATTTGAGTGATAACTTGCCTTTGCTGCTGACTTGACCCATTTAGACATCACGAAACAACCTCTTCCCAACCCCACTTAAGTGCATAAACATGAATGTTCCTGCAAAATGCAAATTCTCCAAGAACAATGGCGACGCCAGCCATTACCATCAGTGTCACCTCATTCATTGCCATGCCAACTCGATGCATATCCTGGCAGAGCTCCACGATCTCTATGAAACAGTTATTCTCAACAAAATTAGAAACCATTGCTTCGGTGAACATCTTGAATGAATAACCATCATTTTGATCACTTTTTGTTATCACAAGATTCCCGCTATCAATTTCTTTCAAGATAGAAAGCCCAGTAAATCTATTCTTTTCTGGATGAAACTGATCTACCAGAGTAGCTGCTAATGTTGCTTCAACCCATTGAGCATTTGAGTGCTTCCAAATTGTAGTTTCAACTCCATCGTTGGTTATAGGCTTAGCAACTACCTTCCACTTGAGAGTATCTTCATAGACAATGATGAAATTGTCCACTGTTGGAAAGGAATTGGAGGCTCTTGACACGAAAGAAACTTCACAATGGCCAACTGTTGTCTATACTTCTAGCACCGCAAGCACTGCATGAGCCTCATCCCATCAGACTGCTTCCTTCTCCACAACTCTGACACATACTTATAGACCCTCATGTCGACTGTTGTGGCTGCTCTATGGCTAAGTACCTGGGCAGCGGGGAAATGAAGGTGATGGCAACGAGGCAATCGCTGTAGACGTGTCAGCGTCATAGTCACAACGTTCCTGGTCATCGGGGTCGAGGAATGGGGTTGCGGATCAAGGTTCGACAAATGTGAAAAGTATGGTACGAGGGGGTATACCTATACAGAACATGAATCTTATATTTGGTTCATGAATCTGAGTACAATGGATCGATGATCCTGGATCGGTTGACTGTATTAAGGGTCGTGATCCATAGATGTTTGGGTCAATGACCCCGGGTCGAACCAAAATAGATAGCTACGTGATCCAAAATATTTTGGTTCACTATTAATTGGTTACTAATATATAATAAAGATAATGATTTTTCATATATATTCATGAACCTGAATGATTCGATTACAGTTACATATAATATAATTGATAGTAATCCCATTCTAGCTGTCCTGCAATCCTATATGAGTGCAGAACAGATCAACAAATATGTTTACGGACCTAGTGAAAAGTAATGCACAAAATTAATATAGTTTGAAACTTTAAAAATAGAGGACAGTACAAAAGTTTCAGGTCTGATATGATGCTTGCCTTCTCAATTTCTTGCCCTACTGCTTTGCAATTTGATGCATTATCAGTCACAACCTGAAGTACATTCGAATCTCCTATCTCATCAATAGCCTTAAGCAAAAACTCTGCTATTGCTTCTCCAGTTTTCTCAATTCTAGAAAAATCTTCAGCATATAAGAACATGGAACCACGGCTATTTGATGCTATGACATTGATTAATGGCTTGTTTTTCATGTTTGTCCAGCCATCAGAAATGATAGACACACCTTGTGTGTACCTAATTTGTAGAATGCAAATTTGTAAGAAGTCATGTGGGGCCAGACTTACAGCAGGCGCCGGCGGGCCCGTGATGTGCGTCGGGCGGTTAGCTAAGCGCACGGGGAGGAGCCACCAGCCACCGGCTGTTAGGGGATAAGAAGTAGTTGCTATTATTAAGAGATAATATTAGTTAAGATTAGATAATGTTAGTTAAGATTAGTTGCTATAATTTAGGGATAAGATTAGCTGTTGGTTTTCGTTACGACATGCAGGTAGGCTATATATATGCTGTACCTGAACCATAATAAAGCAAGCAATTTGATTATCAATCTAGTCTCCTCTATATTCCTTACCAAGTCTACGACAAAGGGGTATAACCTCGTCGGAGACCACGGACCACGGGTACGAACTCCGTAGCCATTGTCCGGCGTCTCGAGGGCTTGACGCCCTTGACAACCTGGTATCATGATCCAGGGCTTCCTCGCCGCGCCGCTCCCCTTTGCCACCACCATACGCTGCGCCGCCTTCGCCTACATCATCATCCACAGCGTCTTGTGCCGCCGCCATGGGGGACCGGGATCTCAAGACCATCGTGGACTCCCTCATCGCTACCGTCCAAGCCCTGCAGGCCACGGCAGAGGCCAACTCTACGACCATTGCCGCCCTCTCTGAGACCCGTTCGTCCGTCTCGGGCACCAAGGCGTCAACGGGAGAACACCACAACGATCGACCACCAAGATTTCAGAAGATGGATTTTCCACGGTACGACGGCAAGGCTGATCCTCTCATCTTCATCAACCGTCGTGAATCCTACTTTCATCAATAGCGGATCATGGAAGGGGAGAGGGTATGGATGGCATCATATAACTTGGAGGGCGGAGCGCAGCTGTGGTGTATCCAAGTCCAAACGGACGAGGGTACTCCTTCATGGCGCCGCTTCAAGGAACTGCTCAACATGCGCTACGGTCCACCCCTGCGTTCTGCCCCCTCTTCGATCTCACGGACTGTTGCCGCACCAACACTGTCGAGGACTACCAAGACCGATTTCAGGCACCTCTGTCCCGGGCCGGTGCCCTCACGGAAGAGCAGCGCGTGCAGTTGTTCACGGGCGGTCTTCTTCCGCCACTCACCCTCGACATCCAAATCCACAATCCACAGTCACTCGCAGCAGCAATGTGCCTGGCGCGACAACTAGAACTCTGGGAGCAGCATACTCGGACATCGACCAAGACCGTGGGCCGCGGCCTTCTGCCGACCCTGCCGCCTCGAACCACTACACCAGCCCAGCCTACGGACAAGGACAAGACGACACCTGTGGCTTCGGGGGAAGGGCGCTTCGCCAAAAGGCTCTCCCTGGCGGAGCAGGAAGAACGCCGTTGCCTCGGCCTTTGCTATAACTGCGACGACAAGTACACCAGGGGGCATAACCAAGTTTGCAAAAGACTATTCTACATCGGCGGCGCCGAACTCGATGACACCGACCACACTGTGAACACTGCTGTTAGGGGAGATAATCCCGATGGTGTTTAGGAGCGCGAAGGACTCAAGGTGAAGTTTGAAGAAGGGCTCCACAGGATGGTAACCAGCGAAGCTGTTAGCTCCAAAGCAGAACGGTATGGAGGCCGAACGGCCTCTGACCCCCTTCGGGAGAGATCCCCCAGTCTAGAACAGAGGAGGGGACACCCACCTCGGCTCGAGATCCGGGGCTCGGAGGCCCTCGGCTGAGGGTTCGGATCCGGGGGGCGTCCGAGCCTGGGGAGCTGACCGAAGGCCGGAGGCGCGTCTCCGGAAGGCAATGTGGCCTCGACACCAAGGCAGGAGACCGAGACCAGTCCGGTTAAGCTGGTCTGGCGGCAGGATTGCGATCGCTTGTGCAGTGACTGACGCTGTAGCCATGCCTAGAGCTGTTGATATGCTGTCGGGGCTGTACCCTTTGTCTGTACTATAGGGCTGTTGCATGTAGTACTACTGTCAGAGGGTTTGGAAGTATTGGGCCACTGTAGGGCTTCACTATAAATACTCCCCCTCTCCGCATTGTAAAGACAGAAGACACTTGATCCAAGAACACGGCTTTGAGCCTAATCTCCTATTCCAAAGCATCTCTGAAACCTGTTGGTCTACTCTTCTACTCCAATAGTTGGCGTCGTCCGTGAGGAGCCTAGTTCAAGAAGATAGCGTCCTCTCCATCCATCATCCAAGAAGAAGCATGTCGAGCAGGAAGGGCGCGAGCACGACCCCCCTCCGAAGGTCGGCTCGCACTATAGGGGTGGGGCCCGTCCCTGCCGCGGAACCTACTCCTCCCATAGGCCCCCTTCCGCCAATCCCCCCGAGGTGCTAGGAGGAGTTTCGGACCAGGCCCTAGGAGAGGTGCCGGAGGTCCGGGACCTCACCGGCTCTGTAGGGCCTGCGTCGGGGAATCCGCTAGCTGGTCAGGAGGGGCTCATCGGGCTGCACCTCCTAGGTGGTCCCCCAGCCGTGGCCCTCCGGACCGACTTTGTCCGCTCGCAAGACCCAGAGACAAATTCCGGAGGCAGCGGGAGCCAAGCCGACGCCTTGGCCGCTGAAAATGCAAGGTTGAAGGCCAAGCTGGCACAATGGCGCCAGGTGGCTTCGCTCCGCCCCCGAGCCCTCACAAGCGCTTGGGGTCGAGGCCGTCGCGCTAAGCGATGAAGAAGACCCGAGGGAGGAGGAGAACGCATCCTACGACGAGGAGTCTCCGCTGCACCCCGACTTGCAGAAGGTGCGGTTCGAATCGAAGTTTCGCGCTTCGAAGCTCCCGAAGTACTCCGGAGAGTTCGACCCCGGGGAGTTCTCTTGTTCGTATGCCTTGGCGATAGAAGCTTACGGGGGAGGTCGAGACACAATGGCGAAATGCTTTCCTTTAGCCCTCGAAGGAATCGCTCTTCGGTGGTTCTGGTCGCTGAGGCTAGGGACCATCAGGTCGTGGGACCAGCTGAAGAAGAAGTTTATCAACAACTTCCAAGGGACCTTCGTAGCTCCCATGTCCACCGGAAGTCTTTTTCAAGTGAAGTAGCCGCCCGAGGAGACGCTGCGACAATATTCACAACGCTTCGCACACACCAAAGCCCAGATTAAGGGGTTGTCGGCCTCCTCCGTCATCGACGCTGCCCGTGAAGGTGTCACCAACCCTAGCCTCCTCGACAAGCTCCACTGGAAGCCGATATCTTCGGTGGCCCAGTTCATGACGTATTTAGAGGAGTATGCCCGGTCTGAAGAGGGTCAGCTGCGTCGCCAGGCAATGATTGCCCCCGTTCGGGCTTCGAGCGTCAAGATCTACGAAACACCCTTCGCCCCCACCCCGGACCTTTGCCATCGGGATTCTCGGTGAGGGCGGAAGCACCTTCGAGGAGAAGTCCTCAGCATCACCCCCAAAGGCCCTGTCAAGTACCAGCACACCCTAGGCAGAGGGCGACCCTTTGGCGCCAAGCCGCCTGCGAAGGCACTTCCGGGAGGTACAACTTTCCACTACAACATTCATGGTGAGAACCGGAGCCACGACATCGACTCTTGCCGTACCATCCTTGCCCTCCGGAACGACTACCTCAAGCGAAGCTCCGGTCGCGGTTCCTCCGACAGGGCGCCCCCCGCGCCCTGCGCCGAGTCCGTCCAGGTGGTTGGGCGCAACGATGAGTCAGGGGCTCCAGGGCTTGCTCCGGAGGCTGGCAGGTTTCCAGCTCCCAAGCTCGAAGATGGGTCAGATTGGGGGAAGCACGTGGTGCTGCCCATATCCGGAGGAGGATCTCTGGGCGCCATGTCAAAGCGGCAGTGAAGGGAGTACGTCCGAGAAGTCGGGCACATCGGGACTTCCAGCCTCACCACACTTCCCGAGTGGTCCCACGTTCCCATCTCCTTCACCGCCAACGACGCTGCCGGTGTTAAGTTCCCGCATGCCGATCCCCTCGTCATCTCAGCGGATATTGCCGGTGTTGTAGCAATTGCGTTAGCTACAGCACAGGTTTTGTATGTGTGTATACGATGTGTAGAATGAACCTCGAAGGGTTCTCTCAGAGGGAGAAAGGATTTATACTAGTTCGGGCCTCCCTTGGGGGATAATAGCCCTACGTCCAGTTTGTGGTGGATTTGGCATGGTATGCCTCGGTGTGGAGAAGTGAACTCCAGGGTCTCATGGCCCTCTAGAGAGTGTGTCCTGTTACAAGGGCTTGGCCCTGCTTTTATAGGCACGCAGGCCAAAGGAAAAGACCGAGATGCCCTCTATGAGCCCTAGGCTCATAGGGGCAAAGAGGGGAAAAGGAGCTAGCTACGGTACAAAAGTGCTTTACAGCTTTACAGACGTGTCAGGTAACGTCACATCTTGACCAGCTAAACGACACACTATGGGCAGAGGGGCCCCTGGTACGACTTCTACACTGTAGCGGGGCGTAAATATCTTCTGGGTTCGGAGTAGGGCCGGAGCTCTTCAGGCAGAGGCTGCAAGGGAGGCTTCGAAGTGCACTCCGAAGTGGGCTTCGAAGTATGGTCCGAACTGGGGCTCCGAACTAGACCTCCGAACTGGGCCTCCGAACTGGGGCTCCGAGCTGGGCCTCCGAATTGGGGCTCCGAACTGGGGCTCCGAACTGGGCCTCCGAACTGGGCCTCCGAACTGAGGCTCCGAACTGGGCCTCCGAACTGGACCTCCGAACTGGGCCTCCGAACTGAGGCCTCGGAGGCTGGCTCTGAGGAGCTCCGAAGGGAGCGTGAAGGTTAACTCCGAACAAGGCTCGAAGGCTAACTCCGAACAAGGCCCGGAGGCTAACTTCGAAGTTAGCCTGAGTCTTAGCATCTGACAATCTTCAAGGGATCTTAACGCTTCGCTCCGGAAGGCTCCGAAGTGGTTCGGAGGCCTCGCTCCAGAGGGTCTCGAAGTGAACCTTGGGACTTGAAAATAATTTCTTCAGAAAGGAATAGGCTTTGACAGTGTTGGGCTCCGGACCAAAAGCTGTCGGAGGCTGACGTCATTTGGCCCCTGTTCAAGGGAAACTTATTCCCCCAACAGCCGGCGTCGAGGTGCGTTGCATCCTAGTCGACGGAGGTAGCTCTGCTGACATCATTTTCGTGCAGGCCTTCGACCAGCTGTGTCTCTCGCGGAAGCACCTGTAGTCGGCCTCCCGGCCGTTGCAAGGCTTCGCAGGGCCACCCCTCGATGCCCTCGGCTAGATTGGGCTGGATGTGACCTTCGGAGAAGCCCCCTATCCCGCATCAAGGAGATCATCTTCGACGTCGTCGACGCCCCCTACGCCTACAACGCCATCTTCGGGAGGGGCATGCTCAACCGCTTCGGAGCCATCGCGCACCACAACTACCTATGCCTCAAGATGCCAACTCCCGGAGGTGTGCTGTCTGTCCTCGGCGATCAAGCCACGGCTCGGCGGGTGGAGTATGGTCACTCCGCACCATTGGAACCAAGACAAGTCCACAACGTTCACGACAGTCCGAGAGCAATCAAACTCTTCGGCGTCAACAACGTTCCTCTGCTCCGCGACGGACCCCCAGAAGGCCCCGCCGCCAAGCCACACCCGGAGGGGGAGGTCATCACCAAGGTCCTGGTCCAGGATGGCAAGGAGTACCCCATCTAGTTCGGAGGAAGCCTAGAGCCGGAAGTACTGGTGCAGCTCAAAGAAGTTGTTCGAAGCAACCTGGATATCTTCGCATTGTCCGATGAGGACATACCGGGCGTCGATCGCTCCATCAAGCAAGCTCGAAACACCCGACATTCGGGTTCCGACTTCTACACTGTAGCGGGGCGTAAATATCTTCTGGGTTCGGAGTAGGGCCGGAGCTCTTCAGGCAGAGGCTGCAAGGGAGGCTTCGAAGTGCACTCCGAAGTGGGCTTCGAAGTATGGTCCGAACTGGGGCTCCGAACAGGGGCTCCGAACTAGACCTCCGAACTGGGCCTCCGAACTGGGGCTCCGAACTGGGCCTCCGAACTGGGGCTCCGAACTGGGCCTCCGAACTGGGCCTCCGAACTGGGGCTCCGAACTGGGCCTCCGAACTAGGGCTCCGAACTGGGCTTCCGAACTGGGGCTCCGAACTGGGCCTCCGAACTGGGCCTCCGAACTGGGCCTCCGAACTGGACCTCCGAACTGGGCCTCCGAACTGAGGCCTCGGAGGCTGGCTCTGAGGAGCTCCGAAGGGAGCGTGAAGGTTAACTCCGAACAAGGCTCGAAGGCTAACTCCGAACAAGGCCCGGAGGCTAACTTCGAAGTTAGCCTGAGACTTAGTGTTGGAACGACAGATCAATCCAGCAGGTTTCTGTGCTGGATGGGAATAATGAACGCTATGTGTTCTGTATTCTCGGATCCTGTGTTTATTACAACTGTAGTTGGGGGGTATTTATAGGCCCCCCCGTCCTGAGGACCAAATGCCTCTGGACCGCTAACCGCTACTTGGCCTGGCACTGGCCAATAGTACTGACAAAACGGGTTGCGCGCAGTACAGACAAGAAGATTCGACTCTGACAGCGTATCAGCCGTGTCGGGCGCTGCCCGCGCCGCCCGACACGGCGCAGAGGATCGCGATCCTGTCCCCCTGTAGGCTTGACTGGTCTTCTTTCTGCCTAAGCTCCCTCCGGGACCGCAGCTCGGTCCGAGGGATGGCCTCCGGTAGTCTTCTCCGGCGGGTGGCCTTCGGCATTCCTCCCCGGAGGGTGGCCTCCGGCGTCTTCGGTCCGGAGAGTGGTCTCCGGCCTCCGGCCAACGACCTCTTGCCCGGGAACCCCCTCCGGAGCGGTCCGAAGCCTCCGGAAGCCTCCGGCTCCGTCGCCCGGAGGTCCTGGCCCTCCGGCGCTAGGCTTCGGACCCTCTGGTGGTGGCCCCCTCTTCAGCCATCGGGATTATCTCCCCCAACAGTAGCCCCTCGCTTCTTTCCTCTCAAGAGCCCTGCATCAAGAGAGGGTGGAAGCGCACACAATAATTCCTATAGCTTTCATAAGGAAAATCACTTACACAGAGATGTTGTATCCAGCCGCGATGCGGTCCTCCCCGACTGGTGTTGAGATGCTTCGAGACCGCCAGGCGCCTGAGGATCCGGTGGCCGGGAGCCACTTCGAGTCACCTCCCGGCAAGTTGATCGTCCCCCCCGGAGGGGGGAGTTTGACCGGGCCCGCTGGCCGCCCACGCGCCTTTGACTGCCTGGCTCCGAGCCCGAGGATGCGGCCAAGCGCCACCTGGGGCAGTTAATGCCGCGCGCGCGCAAGTAGCGTTGGGGAGGCGGACCGTCAGGAACTGGCGCGCCCGAGGCGCCGGTTGGATCTTAAATGCGAGCGCTGCGCGACCGTTGCGCGCACGCGCTGAGCGAGCGGAAGATCGACCGACGGCGGTCTTGCGCTTAAATATCCCCTACCGCACGGCCCATCCTTCCCCTGCTCACCTGTCACACTCTTTCTCCCCACTCTCGATAGCAACCGCCTGCTCTCTAAGCGCTTGCTCCTTGCTCCTTCCTCGCCTCCTTTCGCCATGGTGGAGAGTGCAGCCCTCGCCTCAGTGTTCTGGAAAATAACGGTGGCATGGAGGGAATTAACCGTTCTTTCTTCTAGTTCAAGATGATGCTACAATATATCTTGTCTCCCCTTTTATACCCCTATCTAATTACTGTTAGAGATATATTGTATAGTATAGGGGTTTATTTCTAAAGCTTCCCTTCTCTTGTACTATTGCCCTTTGGGCCCTTCTCTTGTACATATTTCCCTTTGGGCCCTTTGGAATAAATGTTGGACCTTTTCCTAACATGGTATAGAGCTAGGGTTTCTTTCCCTCTCTCTTTCCTCCAGATCCACCCGCCGGCACCATGCCTCCGCCCGCACCGGCGCGTCCTCATGTCACCACCCGTCTGTCCGCGCATCCTCGCACCGCCGCGCGCTGCATCCGCCTGTCCTCCAGCACGGACCTGTGCCCGCCTCTCACGCCGCCCTACGGCGCCGAGTCCGCCCCCGCCAGGCCTCCTCATCGCCCCCCTTTGCCTTCTCTTTACTAGATCCAGATTGCAAAAAAAGAAGGCAAGGGTTTCTCACCATGGCTGCTCTTTGTCCTCCCGTTGTTGTACCGCTCCCGAATGTCACTTTTGATGGCACCAACTTTTGAGAGTGGTCCACGATGCTTCGTGTGTGCCTTGATAGTCAGCGGTTGTGGGGACATCTCACTAGCCACTCTCCTCGCCCTCTTGTCCCAGTTCGTCCTGTTGAGCCTACTATCGGGGCAGATGGTGCTCTGCCTTCTAATGAGGACAAAGCAGTCTATATTGCGGCTAGTGAGAAATACATGTTTGAACTTAGCGACTATGAGGATTGAAGTGTTGCGGAGGCTCGTGCTACTCAGATCCTCCTTGGTAGTATGAAGATCGAGTCTGCTATGGACCTTGCCTCCTTGCCTTCCACTTAGGCGATGTTGGAGCGTGCGACGAGTCTCTACCAGCCAAGCAGCCACGCCCTCTACATCTCCACCTTGGAGCTTGCTAGCTCCATTCGACAGCAGGACTCCTCTGTCGATGCCTTCTACTGCTAGCTAATTGACGTGTGGCGTTAGCTTGACTCACTCGTGTCGTCTTACTATCGGGCGTGTGACTGATGTAGTCTTCGCCAGCAGCATGATAGTGTTCTTCGCCTCCACGAGTTCCTCGGTCGTTTGCGTATGGAGTTCGAGCAGCTTCGGGCTCAGCTTCAGCTCGATCTCCTCTACCGTCCTTGGTTGAGGCGGTCACCTTGGCTTGGGCGGAGGAGATCCGTCTTCGTGGTGTGCTTTTGTCCTCTGCCATCGTACTGGATGTTTCGACTGGTTCGACTTCTCGACACATGCTTCGGCCACGTCTTCTACACCGACCTCAGCTCTAGGGCCTGTTACTCAGGGTGGCACAACTGCCGCTCTCTTCTGTCGCTACTGCAAGTCCAAGACTCACGAGATTGAGCAGTGTCGGAAGCGGCCCTCCCACCGGAGGGGAGGCTCAAGTACCTTATGGTTCTCGGGGTTCTTCTCAGTCGCCCCCGGATCGGGTCCTTGAGCTCATCAAATGGATGGATCGTCTAGAGCGTCGTGTCGCCTCTTCGGATCCATCCATAGTATCTTCTACCACCGCTCAGTCTCCTCAGCTACCACAGATAGGTACTCAGTCACCTTGGATTCTTGATTCCGGTGCTTCTTTTCACGACACATGACTCTACTCATCTTGGTTCATTGAGTTTGCTTACTTTTCCTGTGTCTATTAAGATAGCTGATGGTACTCCTCTTCCTGTTATTTGTCATGGCACTCTTACCACTTCCTATTTCATGTACCGTCTGTTTCTCATGTACCTCAGCTTCACTTGCAGCTTTTTTCTTCTGGCTAGATTACTGACCATGGTTGTCATATCATTCTTGATTCTAACTTTTGTTCTGTTTAGGATCGTCGCACCAGGACCCTGGTTGGTTCTGGTCGCCGACTCCGTGATCCTCCTCGCCTCTAGGATCTTGATTGGTTACATCTTTCTCCCACTTCTACTTCGCGCCTATTCGACTCCTACTGCTGATGCCACTCCTTTTGTCATCTCTGCCTCCATCAGCTTTGCTCAGTGGCATCATCGTCTAGGTCACATGTGTGGGTCCCATTTGTCATCTCTTGTTACTAGTGGAGTTCTTGGGAAGGTTTCTGGTGATACCTCCCTCTCTTGTATGGGTTGTAGACTTGGCAAGCAGATATAGCTCACGTATTCTGCTAGTCAGATAGTGTCCACTAGACCTTTTGATCTCATTCACTCTGATGTATGGGGCCTTGCTTCCTTCGTTTCGAAAGGGGGGCATCAATATTACATGATCTTTATTGATGATTTCTTTCGTTTCACATGAATATATTTCTTGGAGTCTCGTGCTTAGGTGCTTACTGCCTATTAGGCCCTTGCTACGATGGTTCGCACTCAGTTTGACTCTTCATTCGTGTTTTTTGTGCTGACTCTGCTGGCGAGTATCTCTCTCGTTCTCTTCATTAGTTTCTTTTTGAGCAGGGCACTCTTCCTCAGTATTCATGCACCGGTGCTCATGCTCAAAACGGTGTGGCCGTGCGTAAGCATCAACACGTTCTTAAGACTGCTCGTGCACTGTTACTTGCCTCCTCTGTTCCTCCTCAGTTCTGGGCTGAAGCTGTATCTACTGTTGTTTATCTTGTGAACATTTAGCCATCTGTAACTCTTTATGGTGTCAGTCCACTTAAGCATCTCTCTAGTCGGCCGCCTTAGTATAGTCACCTTTGTTCTTTCGGTTGTGTTGCTTTTGTTCTTCTCCAGCCTCGTGAGAGGACCAAGCTATCGGCATAGTTGGTCCGGTGTGTCTTCCTTCGGTATGACTCCAAGCGTGAGGGATATCGTTGTTGGGATCCGATTGCTCATCATGGGGAATGATTCTGAGTATATTGCCTTTGTTAAAGCTCGTCTCAGTGAGCAGTTTCACATGTCCGACTTGGGTCCTCTTCACTACTTTCTTAGGATTGAGGTCACATCCACACTTGACGACTACTACCCCTCCCAAAGGAAGTACATTCATGATCTTCTTGATCATTCGGGTCTTACTGATCACAGCTCTGTGGACACTCCTATGGAGCTTCACACTCGTCTCCATGCCACCGACGGTGTTCCTCTTGCGGATCCCACTCGCTATTGCCACCTCGTCGGTAGTCTTGTCTATCTTGGCATCACTCGTCCTGACATTTCTTATGCCGTTCACATCCTGAGTTAGTTCATGTCCACTCCCACTAGTGTCCACTACAGTCATCTCCTTCGCGTCCTTCGATACTTTCGTGGCACTATCGACCAACGTTTGTTTTTCTCTAGTTCTAGCTCCTTTCAGCTCCACGCTTACTCTGATGCTACTTGGGGTTTTGATCCTTCAGACTTCAAGTCCCTATCTGCTTATTGTGTCTTCCTTGGTTCCTCCTTATAGCATGGAAGACCAAGAAGTAGACTGTTGTTTCTCGCTTTAGTGCTGAGGCTGAGCTGCGTGCTTTGGCCTATGTGACTGCTGAGGTGACTTGGCTACGGTGGCTCTCTCCTCCCCTACGCCTGTGCACTGTGACAGTACCGTTGCTATCAGTATTGCTCAGGACCCGGTGAAGCATGAGCTCACTAAACACGTTGGGATTGATTGCTTCTATGTTAGGTCGGTTGTCCAGAACAAGATAGTTGCTCTTCAGTATGTGCCCTTAGAGATTCAGCTTATCGACTTGCTTACCAAGGCCCATACTTGAGCTCAGCATTGTTTTCTTCTTTCCAAGCACGATGTCGTTGATCCACCTTAAGCTTGAGGGGGTTGTTAGAGATATACCCTATAGTATAGGGGTTTATTTGTAAAGCTTCCCTTCTCTTATACTATTGCCCTTTGGGCCCTTCTCTTGTACATATTGCCTTTTGGAATAGATGTTGGACCTTTTCCTAACAATTACATCTTCCCAGCTAATTAAAATACTCACACAGCCCACATCAGCCCGTACACACATATACGGCATACCGCCTAGCTCCTAACAGCTTGGATGACCAGCTAGCATTTGTGAAATGGCAAGGATATTTTACTTTTAACTTTGTCTGAGAAGAAGCTGTAAACATGCATTGTCTTTTGATATTTGTTTGAGTTCTAGTAACCTCAGTTTGTAGAATGTAAAATTTCATGAAGGCTGCTTTGGCTGATTAGATTATTTTTCTTTACAGATAACGCGCAAGCTGATGATGCTCATGGGTGTCTTTATGACATCTCCATTAGCAATTCTCCAAGTAACAATGAAGATCCCTTTTCAACTGAAGGAGATATGTCCCAGAAAGCAGGTTGTTACTTGGGACCAGTGGAAGCAAACATGTGCGTAGAATCAGTGCATAATGTATCCAATCAGTTGGTGAATTCAAATGAGACAAAGAAGAGGAATTTCCATCGTGAAAATGGGGACATAGCTGATGTTAATATACATAATCAGAGTAACCATCCGGAGTGTCCAGAAGTGAAGAATACTGGTTGTGTAGGGAACTCAGAACAGACAAAAAAAAGAATATCTCCCAACCAAAGCTCTTTCCAGAACTCAGAAGTGGGCAAGGGAACTGAAAATGAACCTTCACTGAACCCAATCAGTTGCCCTCATCATAAATGCAGTTATTCGAGGCTGAGGAAGAACGAAACTGAGAACAAGGTGGCCATGACTGACTCATTCTTGGTTGATAATGCAAAGGCTGCAGAAGGAGAAAGTGTGAATGTAGACAGTGCAGTTGAAAAGAAGTATAGAGTTGTCCAGCCTGGTTTATCTGAAGAGAGAGAAACTAATAATTTTGCAAAATGCTTGGATTCCTGCATGCTTGAGTCCAACAAAAATACAAACCATGATGTGTATTTTATGCCACGGCGAGGTTCTAAATTTGATGTAAATGTCAACACCAACTACCTACACTCCACAGCTGAAGAGAAAGTTTCTCCAAGCACAGTTGGTGACGTTTTTATGAACAATTCAGGTGTTGCTTACAACCCTTACAGTGCAGTACAGAACCAGAGAATAGGATCTTTTATGAAAGAAGCTACTATGTACAGCCATTTTCTGCACCCGTCACTTGTTAGGGGTGGCATAGACAGCTCATCTATGATTTTTCCTTCTGTACATCCAATGATCGCATTAGATCCATTCAATCAAGGATTTAACCTTTTCCAGTCAGGACATATTGCCCCTTACAGTGTATCAGATGTTCATCATGGTCTAAACATCTATGAAACAGGTGCCATGTGGAATAGAGAGTATGAATTGGGAAGAAGTTGTTTGGATTATACCAGTTTACAGAGAAATAAATTGCAGGAGAAAGAAGTAGTTTATGCACCACCAGACCACAATATTAACTACATAAGCCGATCAAGCTTATCTCATGCATATGAGCAAAAACCTCCAAGAATATCCTTGACAGGGTTTCGCAAGAAAAAACTTCTTATTCTAGATCTTAATGGTTTGCTTGCAGATATCAATCAAGATTACCACAATTCTCATATGGCTGAAGCAAAGGTTCGAGGCAAATTAGGTGAACATACTCGTATAATTATCCATGATTATTATTTGCAAAATGTTATTCTAGAATTGTGACATATGATGTTAATAAACAAAAATATACCTCCCTACCAGTCTTCCGAAGACCCTACTGCCATGATTTTCTCAGTTTCTGCTTACAAAATTTCGAGCTAGGCATATGGTCCTCAAGGAAAAAGTATTTTTTTCTTGTCCCCATCTATCTTTTTGTCACTCCCCTTATTGCTTCAATGCCACTTACTTGTTTAACACTCATTTCTCTAGGCAAAATGTTGATTCAGTCGTTGACATCCTCATGAGAGATTTCAAACCTTTCCTACTATTTTGTTGGGTAGGTCATAACAAACGTAATTGGTGTCCATTGCATTTGATCTGGTATCTTTATGATCTCAAATATTGGCAGGACATGTCTAAATGCACATTTACGGGACACAAAACTTTGGAGAACATTCACAAACCACTGATACTGAAGGAATTGAGGAAACTGTGGAACAAGGAAGAACCTGATCTACCATGGGAGGAGGGGGACTATTCACCTTATAATACTTTACTTGTGGATGATTCTCCTTACAAGGCTTTGTGCAATCCGGTATGTGCTTCATTCTCTTCCATATTCCACCTGCCTTTGTTACAATACATTTGCCTTATTTTGAACAGCATACATGATTTTTTTCATGAGTCATGACTATATTGTGCAGCCACATACTGCCATTTTCCCTCGCCCCTATAGTTACCTTGACTCGAGTGATCGTTCATTGGGTATGTGTTCATTTCATGCTTGTAGATGCTCTTATTACCTTCCAGAGTAAGCTTATTCATGCTGCAAATTATAATGCCTACTAAACAGGCCCTGGCGGAGATCTTCGTGTTTATCTGGAGAACCTCGCATTTGCCGAAGATGTCGAGGGCTACGTTCGCAACAATCCATTTGGCCAACCTTTCATCACACACAGTGATCCTGACTGGAGCTTCTATGCTCAAATAGTTGAAGAGAACGGCTCCTAACTTGTACCTCTATCTCCTCAGTTCTTGGAAGATTAGTTCTCTATTCAATATACAACTCTGCACTGTCGCTCAGATGGAAATGTTATACTTTTTTCTTTTTTTTGATGAAATGGAAATGTTATTACTTCCGTTAATCATATGGGGAAATCATGTACTAAGAGGATCAGTGGGTTTTTGCACTGAGTTCTGCCTTTGTACAAAATATCTTAAATGGTTGAATGGTGTGCCTCAATGTTCATGGTAATTTAGAGCATCTCCAAAAGTCTTTCTATTTTAAAAGATTTGATTTTTTAAATTCCCAATTTTAACATTATAAATCTCCAAGTTATAAAATTTTGATTTTGCACTAATCAAAATTAATCTTGATTTCACAGAGATTAATCTTCATTAATTAGCTAGCTAACATGCGGAGAAGTACTTTTTTGCAGGATTATTTGTAGGCTTGATTTGTAGCTAGAATTAACAGCGTTTATCGACCTCAGCTTGATTTGCAGGATTAACATGCAAAGAAATACACCTGTCACGCCTTGTTTGCCACTGACCTCGGCAGTTCATCGATCACCACTAGTTTCAATTCATCAATCCAGTCGATCTAGATAGCTGCCATGCTCGTTGGCACGTACTTGCACTACACCATCACATACTTTTGTCAGTCGGCAAAACCCATCTTGGTATCGGACAAAGTGTCGATAAAGGTTTTTTTCGACAGTTAGCAAAACAGTCGCGATAGAAGCAGTCGGTGAAGGTTTCGTCGACAGTTTTACCCTATTGTTGGTGTCGTTTTTTAGTCACACGTATGGGCTGGAAGGTCTGCTTAACTTCAGTGCATGTCATACAATCTTAGAAGGTTCTGAGCGTGCCAATCAGTTTAACCCTGTAATTGATAAGGGAAAATGAAAGCATTAGTAGCAACGCCGATCGGCTATCAAACCGATGACCGTGATGATAAGAAATAGTCATGAAAATCGGTGTTTATCGACTACTGGGCCAATAGCAAAAGCCAGACCATCGAGATCGATTATGCCATCGGCTGATGTATATAACACGCCATCGGGCCGATAGACGTGTGGGTAGAACACCACACAGAAGGGCTGATGAATAATCCCCGACGTCAATGAGGTGCAACATGGAATTAAAGATAACCTATCGGCTTGTACTCCAATTGAGAAACCAAGGGTTGGTTTCGGAGTCTGTGATGAGTGATTGACAAATATTATCCTCTGATTCAAAAGGGTTCGGAGGTTGTTTCACCAAAGGATTCGGTGGGCTCTCTTTGCTGCAGCTGTTGCAGCGGAGTGTGCCTATTGGAGGGGTCCGACAGTACACGATGACTGGGTCATACCGAAAGTCTCGGTACTTTGAGCGGTACACCGGAGTGTGTGTCGAAGGTTGTTTACCCAGAAAGGTCTCTGGGGTATTGGATACACTTGTATGTTTGTCTGTGTGCGCAGGTGACTTCGGAGGCGATGTACGGTTCGTAGCAGGTGAACCTGGGTCAAACGGGAGGCTCGATGCCAGGCGAGCGGGGAGCTCAATCACGAAGGCTGCGTGGGGTCGAGGTCGGTCCTTGGGTCAAGGTGCGCCAGGCGAAGGCAGAATGTGCGGAGTGAGGCTCCGGCTGAAGGTACTCCGAGACGAAGTCCTCGGAGGCAAGGCACTTCGAAGGGTACTCCGAATGGAGTGACTTCAGAGTATGGTGGACAAAGTCATCAGCAATGAGGCAAGGTGTTCGAAGTGTGCTCCGAAGGGAGGCACTCGAAGGTATACCCGACGAAGGTCTCAGAAGTCGAGGTGCATCGAAGGCATGGTCCGGGTGAGGTTCGTCGAGAAGTGTGCTCGGGGAGAGACACTGCGACGGAGTGCTCATGGAATGCTTCATGCGAAGGCCTTGGACGAAGAAGGGACTTCAAAGGGTGGTACTCCGAAGGTGGGGCTTCAGAGTGTGGCTGACTTGAGGTACTTCGACCATGCATGGCTTCGGTACACGGACTGACGGAGTTCGAGCTGGGAGAAGCTGCAAAGCCGTGGTAGTCCACTCCGGAGGTATTGGTGCGAAGGCCCAAGGGCTTTGATGGCTTCGGCTCAAAACCGTCACAATATCGAAGGCTGACTTCGGTGAAACGAAGGCCGTAAGGCTCAAGGCTTCTCACCGAAGCTACCGCACCCCTCGCGTGCGAAGGGGGGTTTCAGAAGACTCCAAAACTGCAAAGGCTGACCGTGTCTGCTCTGCAAAAGCTGATGCTGTCTCCTCTGCGAAGCTGACAAAAGAAGCCTCCAAATAAAGTAGACTACCAGTTGTACCCCCTGTTCTGAAGAGACAAAAAATAGTCTAAACCCTAGGGGTAAAGTAGTCTATTCACAGGGCTGAATAGTGCCTATAAATAGTGGAGGGTAGCTAGGTCACATCAATACTTTTGAGCAGCCATTTTTGAGCTCCTGTGCTAGCCGCCACATACTCTGTGTTCATCCTGTGAGTTCATTTTGTGTTCCCTGTTCAAGCAATGAAACTTTGATTCTGTTTTCATTTATTGTTTGAACTTGTATGCCTACTTTGCACTGCATGTTTTGATTTCTCTATGCACCATCTTCTTCTGGGTTGAGTTTGTGCACTGGATCACTTCTGGAGAAGTGTGTGAGAGGTTTGTTCGTGTGAAGTGTGTGTTTTTCAGTGTCTGTTCACTCTGTGTAAACTAAAGGATAGACCTCTCTGATTACTAGCGAAGCATTGTTCTTGGCTTAATTCGAAGCCCGTTTTCTTCCCTTGTCGAAGTCCTCGACAAAGTGTGTTCAGTGTGCTTTTAGACCTTCGAAGTATGAAGCCTAGTACCAGTTGCTATCGCTGAGTATTTGGTCGAAGTCCTCAGAGGGAAGTCTGCTCTTGCGAAGGGTGAACTGCGAAGGCTGCTCGAAGGCACCTTGTGTGTGGAGCCTGCACTGACTTAGCAAAGTTGAGTTTTTGGTGTTGTGGGTGGAGCGAAGTCTTCTTGACTTCGGACTTTTGCTCCTTGCGAAGCCTGGTTTCGGAGCTGTGAAATACTTCCGAACCAGAACGAAGGGTGTGTTCGAAGCCTCTTCCGCAGAAGACATAATTAAAACAGAAGACTATTTTTAGTCTAAAATTTTAAAAGCTCCCATTCATCCCCCCTCTGGTCGCTGTTTTCGGTCCAACAATTGGTATCAGAGCGGGTTAAGATCACCAGTTGACCTTAACCGGTTTTGTGATCTGTTGACGACATGGACAGAGTTAGTAAAATACTTCTGTTCGATGGAACGGATTTTGCATACTGGAAGGTGCGCATGGAGGCTTACTTGCTAAGCCAAGGAAATGCAATTTGAGAGATTGTGGACTCACAATACTCCATCCCTGAAACTCGCACCTCTCAAACAGAGAAGGATCAGTATAATGCCAACTCAAAGGCTAGAAATATATTGTTCATTGGTTTGAGTCGGAGTGAGTTTGATAGGGTGCAACACCTTAGGACAGCTAGGGAGATTTGGACTACACTCACTATTTTTCATGAGGGCTCTACACAGATTAAGACTAGGCACCAAAGCACGTACAATCAACAGTATCAGCTGTTTGTGCAGGCACCTAGTGAATCTATAGATGCCATGTTTTCTCGCTTTGATGCGATAGTGAGTAACTTGCGATCCAACGGGACGCTTGCTTACAATGATCATGACAGGGCTATCAAGCTTATCTATGCTCTTGATCGTAGCATATGGGAAGTGAAGATATCCAGCATTGAGGAGTCCGCATGTTATGACACATTGACCTGTGATGAGCTTTTCAGCAAGCTGAAGTCCACAGAGATTGCCAAGGCATCTCTTGCAGTGCATAGGAACTCTTTTCCACAACCATTGGCACTAGTTTCTAGCACTAGCCGTGGCACCACTGCAGAACCAAGCACATCAGGCACTTGCGTTGTTGCAGATGGTTTTGCCTTGTCCTCCCTGGTCTCCGTCACTAAGGAGAAGGTGGATACTCTGGATGATGATGAGCTTGCTCTCATTGCCAAAAGGTTCACCCGTTTTCACTATGAGAGATGGGATCAAAGGAGAAATGGTTTTAGTGGTTGTTTTGAGTGTGACGACACTTCTCACATCAAGGCCAACTGTCCTAAACTTAAGAAGAGAGATGAGAGTGAGCGCCCAAAATACCACAAAAAGGAGAGGAAGCCTTTTGTGAAGGGCAAGCGCGGCAAGGTGGCTAAGAGGGTAGCCAAAGACGCTTCCAGAGATTTTGTTGCTGCTCTCAGCGACATCGACACTTCCTCAACTGAGGAGTCGAGCTCTGATGAGGTGGAGGAGTCCCCAAGGAAGGAGGAGAAGAAGGACAAGAAGGGACGAGATTTCACCGGCCTTTGCTTCATGGCCGACAGCAATCACAGCGGCAATGAGCTTGACTCATCTGAGGTACCTCTATCCTATGACCAACTTTCAATTAAATTAGATGAACTGAATGAAGTAGTTCTTGGTCAGGATAGATTACTTATGCAAGCCGCTAGAGATAGAAAAGACCTTAGACTTAGGCTAGAATCTGTTTCTACTGATTATGCTATGCTCAAGTCTAGGGTTAATGACGCTGAATGTGAATCTTGCACTGTTGTCATGGGTGAGCTTGCTCAGTTGCGTTCTGTGAATGCTCAAACTCTTTCTGAGCTTGAGACTGCATAGAAGCAACTTTTGATGGTTGATTCTAGTCCTCATGATATAATTGAATGCATGAACTTCCCCTTATTATGTGAGAGCATTAATTTACGTGATAAGCATGTTCAGGATTTAGAGGCTAGATTGGAGAGAGCCGGTAGTTCTAAGGATGTGCAACCTATGTGTGACACTTGCATAAACCTTAAGGACCAACTAGGCACTGTTAGAGATCAAGCTGAACACCTCATGATTGAGAATGAGTACCTTCTTTCTGTGGTAAACAAATGCACTGAGGGAAATGGTAGGATGGACTTGCTCTTGGCCAAGACCAAGATGTGTGCTGACAGAGCAGGGTTAGCTCTAGGATTGGGTTTTGAGAGGATACCTTCAGATAGTGAGAACAAAACTATTTTTACCTCACCCACTACCTTAGAGAAAGAGAGAGCTCTGTTAGACACTCCATCAGCCAAAAAGCCTACCCAAACTCCAAAGAAAACCACTCCTCCTACAAAGAAAATTCCTCCCAAGAAAGCCACTCAGCAGAAGCCCAAGGAGCCTATGAGGATTGCTCCTATGACCCATGTGAGTGCCCCTAGGAGAGTGTTTCATTGTTCCTATTGTCTGCAGGCGGGTCATCTGGTTGGGTTCTATTTTCTTCGCATCAAGGATGAGCGATGCTCTCAGGCGATGAGTTTTCAGGACATGCATTACCCATCTCGAGGTGTGCATGAGTCTGAGTTTTACTCACATCCTGTTTTCGAGGCTCCTCGTACTTCTCGGAGAAGTTTTGCTCCTCGAGGTGTTCACCATATTCCATATGGTGGTAGACCCCGTGCGAGTAGCTTTGTACCTCAACAGAGTAGGAGACCTCATCATGCATTTGGGTCACAACATGTAGGTAGACCTCGCACTTTGCATCATTCTGATTATTCGGTTCATAGACAGTCTATTTTTACTATGCCTACTACTCGTATCACTCAGTGCTGGATGCCTCATCATGTATTCACTCACCCCAGCACTGAGCGATCGAGATTATCTTATCATGTGTAGGCGCCGGACCGAGGCTTGGAGGGCACGTGGATCATGGACTCCGGTTGTTCGCGCCATATGACCGGAGATGCAGCATGGTTCTCCAGCCTCACAGCAACCAAGCAAAAGGAACATATTACCTTCATCAACAATCGAAGGAGTAGAGTGAAAGGTAAATGTGTGGTAAGAATCAACTCGAATTTCACTCTCAAAGATGTTGCTTTGGTTGAAAATTTGGGATAAAATCTGCTTTCTGTATCTCAATTGCTTGATGAGGGCTTCGAAGTGCGATTTCATCGCGATACTTCGCAAGTACTCAATTCTGATGGTGTTGTGGTTTATAAGATCTTTAGAGTTGGGAGAGTTTTTGGAGCTTATTTTTCTGAGTCATCTGGTTCTTCTCATTGTCTTGTTGCACATTCTACTTTTGAGCTTTGGAAGTGGCATAAGAGACTAGGGCATATGAGCTTTGAGTTGCATGTTCGTCTGAGTGCACTAGGTCTGATCCGAGGATTGCCCAAGCTCAAGTTTGGAAATAATTTAGTTTGTGCTCCTTGTCGACATGGAAAAATGATTGCCGCTTTGCACTCGCCAGTCACCACGGTGATTACTGAACAACCCAGAGAACTTATCCATGTGAACACTGTAGGTCCTTCTCGGGTTAGTTCTTTAGGCGGCAAGTGGTATATGTTAGTTATTGTCAACGATTTCTCTCGCTACTCTTGGGTCTTCTTTCTTGCCAGCAAGGATGAAGTGTTTTCACACTTTCGGAGCTTTGCTTTGAGACTTTTCACTAAACTCCCTGGTGCATTGAAATTTATTCGAAGTGATAATGGCACTGAGTTCAAGAACAGTCTCTTTGTTGACTTTTGCATGGAGCATGGCATAGAACATCAATTCTCTGCTCCGTGGGTTCCTCAACAGAATGGTGTTGTTGAGAGAAAGAACCGCACTTTGGTTGAGATGGCTAGGACGATGCTCGATTAGCACATGACTCCTAGAAAATTCTGGGCTGAGGCCATGAACACTGCTTGTTACATCTCAAACTGAATCTTCTTGCGCTCAATTTTGAACTTAGCATCTTATGAGTTACGTTTTGGGAGACAGCCCAAGGTTACTCATCTTCGAGTTTTTGGCTGTCGTTGATTTATCCTAAAACGTGGTAATATGGACAAATTTTAGTCGCGCTCTTCTGACGGGATCTTTTTGGGTTACACTACACATGGTCATTCTTATCGTGTTTATAATTTGGAAACTAACACTGTCATTGAGTCATGTGATGTGACTTTGATGAATCAACCCCCTCTATTAGTTCTACCTTTGAACAGGCAAATGAACACGACATGGAGCAGACCATCTTTGAAGAAGAAGATCCCGGAGAGTTCGAGGATGAACCCCTACTACCCTCGACATCAACCCCTGAAGTCGAACCCGCTTCGACCACTTTGGCAGAAGGTCCCAAAGCAACTACCTCGACATCAGTCATCTTGGACCACTCCAACGCACAAGTTGAGGGGGAGACTGCATCCCACCGTGAGGCTCCACATCATGTTCAAAGGATACACCCTCCCGAGCAGAGCATTGTTGAGCTTGATCAAAGGGTAACACGTTCTCATGCTCATTTCATTGATTCCACTTTTGTTGCTTCTTTCGAGCCCTTAGATGTTAGTCATGCACTTTCTGATTCTAGTTGGATCAATGCCATGCATGAAGAACTTGAAAATTTTGAGAGAAACCAAGTCTGGACTTTAGTTGATCCTCCACCAAATGTTCATTTAATTGGAACAAAATGGATTTTCAAGAACAAACAAGTAGAGGATGGGATGTAGTTAGAAACAAGGCTAGACTTGTAGCTCAGGGTTATTCTCAATTAGAAGGGATTGATTTTACTAAAACTTTTGCACCTATTGCTCGTCTTGAGGCCATTAAGATTTTACATGCATTTGCGGCATCCCGTGGTTTCACACTTTATCAAATGGATGTCAAAAGTGTTTTTCTTAATGGCTTCATAGGTGAAGATGTTTATGTAAAATAACCCCCTGGCTTTGAAAACCCCAAATACCCACATAAAGTCCTTAAACTTCATAAGGCTCTTTATGGACTCAAGCAGGCCCCTCAGGCATGGTATGATAGACTTAAGTCTTTTCTGCTTGAGCGGGGGTATTTGATGCGATCTGGTGATAAAACCTTGTTCACTCTCAAGCATGGCAAAGATTTTCTCCTAGTTCAGATTTATGTGGTTGATATCATCTTTGGTGGCTCTTCTCATGCTTTGGTTGTCGAGTTTGCAGATGCCATGAGCAGGGAGTTCGAGATGTCCATGATGGGCGAACTCACGTTTTTCCTTGGTTTGCAAATCAAGCAAAGCAAACAAGGTACATTCGTCCACCAGACGAAGTACGCCAAGGATCTGCTCAAGAAGTTCGACATGGCTAATGCGAAGCCCCTCGCCACTCAAATGGCTACATCTGTAGCATTGGATCCTAATGAGGATGGAGAAGCCGTAGACCAGAAGGAGTTCCGAAGCATGATCGGCTCCCTCCTCTACTTGACTGCTACGAGGCCGGACATACACTTTGCAGTGTGTCTGTGCGCTCGTTTTCAAGCTTCACCACGAGCTTCGCATTGCCAAGTGGTAAAGCGCATTCTCAGGTATCTCAAACATACTCTCGAATTTGGCATTTGGTATTCTGCGTCTTCCTCCTTATGTCTTTGAGGTTATTCCGATGCAGACTTTGCTGGGTGTAGGATTGATAGGAAAAGTACCTCCGGTACTTGTCATTTTCTGGGTACTTCACTGGTTTACTGGTCTTCCCGCAAATAGTCTAGTGTTGCACAATCGACGGCTGAGGCCAAATATGTTGCTGCACGTAGCTGTTGCTTTCAGATTTTGTGGATGGTTTCCACTTTGCGGGATTTTGGGTTAGATTATAAGAGTGTTCCACTTTTCTGTGATAGCACTAGTGCTATTTGTATTACAAACAATCTGGTTCAGCATTCCAGAACCAAACACATTGATGTGCGATATCATTTTCTCAGAGATCATAATGAGAAGGGTGTTATTGAACTTCAATATGTTGATACCCAACACCAGCTAGCCGATATTTTCACAAAACCCCTCGATGCTTCTCGTTTTGCCTACTTGCGTGGGGAACTTGGTGTTTGTCACCCTTATGGCATTTTGTGAGGGGGAGCAGATTTGAATTGTCCTGCATATGCTCATTGTGTGTGAAATTGCATTTACATCTTTTGCACTTATATGCCTGGTTTTAATTCATGTAATCATATCAGCTCAGCTCTATTTAATATGTCTGAGACATTTTATGCATGATTTTTCTTTTCCAAATCAAATCATGCTCACTGCTTAGTCTTAAATTTAGCATGTTTAGGTAGGACTGCTTTAGCTATCTTTTATCTGCTTGATAGCAAGACTCTTTTTTCTCTGGATGCAAAGCATTGCAACTTGAAAAATTGTATTACTTACTCATGGATATTCATAAAGTGTTAAACAATTTGGTCACTTCATTAAAATCCAAAAATCCATGATTTGCATGCTACAAGGGACAAGATCTAGGTGGGTTTGTTTATCGCACTACTCTATTCTAGATTGCTTACCATTGCACATTGGTCTGAACTAGGATAGTGTAGTGTATGCCAAAATCACCGCCTTAAGCTTTTGATGGCTTTTGTGCCTAGGCTTGGCCTGATTGGAAAGTATAAGATAGACAAACAAATAACCCCTGGCATTGTGAAAAGAACAACAAAACTTCATTGTTCATCAAGTTTGCTTTCAATGCTCCACTTGAACTGAACTTGTCTGTCTAGAGTAGAAATTGACTAGCTTTGTGGAGTCCCTGCTTTTTACTTGTCTAGTTACCTTGATTGAGTGGTGATGCTTTTATTTCAAAATGATAAAATCACATGCTGTCATCATGTTTTTAGAGAATGTTAAATTGAGCTGAACACATGAAAATCGGTATTAAAGTTGGCATATTTTTGCTTTACATGTCCTTGGAATTCTGCCCATTTCGAAGCTTTGCATCTTTTAAATGCTCCTTGATGCTTGCATTGCCAAAAGGGGAGAAACTTTTGAGTTTTCTGCAGTAAGGGGGCAAACAATTCAGGGGGAGTTTTTATCTTGCAAAGGGAAGATTTGCCGAAGGGGCTTTTACTCTTTTGAAAAGGGGGAGGAAAATTCTTTTGTCAAGTGACATGGTTTGGCTCGTTTTTGAGTTTTATGGTCACTTGTGCGCTAAAATTTTTCAAATTTTCTTGAACTTGAATTTGGTTGTCAATGAACTCTTCAAGGGGGAGATTGAGAAACCAAGGGTTGGTTTCAGAGTCTGTGATGAGTGATTGACAAAAATTATCCTCTGATTCAAAGGGGTTCGGAGGTTGTTTCACCGAAGGGTTTGGTGGGCTCTGTTTGCTGTAGCTGTTGCAACAGAGTGTGCCTGTCGGAGGGGTCCGATAGTACATGATGATTGGGTCGTACCGAATGTCTCGGTACTTTGAGCGGTACACCAGAGTGTGTGTCGAAGGTTGTTTACCCGGAGATGTCTCTAGGGTACTGGATACACTTGTCTCTTTGTATGTGTGCGCAGGTGACTTCGGAGGCGACGGATGGTTCGCAGAAGGTGAACCTGGATCAAGTGGGAGGCTTGATTCCAGGCGAGCGAGGAGCTCGGTCACGAAGGCTGCGTGGGGTCGAGGTCAGTCCTCGGGTCAAGGTGCGCCAGGCGAAGGCAGAAAGTACGGAGTGAGGCTCCGGCTGAAGGTACTCCGAGACGAAGTCCTCGGAGGTGAGGCACTTCGAAGGGTACTCCGAATGGAGTGACTTCGGAGTATGGTGGACAAAGTTCTCAGCAATGAGGAAAGGTGTTAGAAGTGTGCTCCGAAGGGAGGCACTCGAAGGTATACCCGACGAAGATCTCAGAAGTCGAGGTGCATCAAAGGCATGGTCCGGGTGAGGTTCGTCGAGGAGTATGCTCGGGGAGAGACTCTACGATGGAGTGCTCATGGAATGCTTCATGCGAAGGCCTTGGATGAAGGGTGGTACTCCGAAGGTGGGGCTTCGGAGTGTGGCTGACTTGAGGTACTTCGGCCATGCATGGCTTCAGTACACGGACTGACGGAGTTCGAGCTGGGAGAAGCTGCGAAGCCATGGTGGTCCACTCCGGAGGTATTGGCGCGAAGGCCCAAGGGCTTTGATGGCTTCGGCTCAAAACCGTCACTGTATCGAAGGCTGACTTCGGTGAAGCGAAGGCCGTCACGCTCAAGGCTTCTCACCAAGCTACCGCACCCCTCGCGTGCGAAGGGGGGCTTCAGAAGACTCCAAAACTACAAAGGCTGACCGTGTCTGCTCTGCAAAAGCTGATGCTGTCTCCTCTGTGAAGCTGACAAAAGAAGCCTCCAAATAAAGTAGACTACCAGCTGTACCCCCCTGTTCTGATGAGACAAAAAACAGTCTAAACCCTAGGGGTAAAGTAGTCTATTCACAGGGCTAAATAGTGCCTATAAATAGTGGAGGCTAGCTAGGTCACAACAACACTTTTGAGCAGCCATTTTTGAGCTCTTGTGCTAGCCACCACATACTCTGTGTTCATCCTGTGAGTTCATTTTGTGTTCCCTGTTCAAGCAATGAAACTTTGATTCTATTTTCATTTATTGTTTGAACTTGTATGCCTAATTTGCACTGCATGTTTTGATTTCTCTGTGCACCATCTTCTTCTGGGTTGAGTTTGTGCACTGGATCACTTCTGGAGAAGTGTGTGAGAGGTCTGTTCATGTGAAGTGTGTGTTTTTTAGTGTCTGTTCGCTTTGTTTAAACTAGAGGCTAGACCTCTCTGATTACTAGCGAAGCACTGTTCTTGGCTTAATTTGAAACCCATTTTCTTCCCTTGTTGAAGTCCTTGGCAAAGTGTGTTTAGTGTGCTTTTAGACCTTCGAAGTACGAAGCCTAGTACCAGTTGCTATCGCTGAGTATTTGGTCGAAGTCCTTAGAGAGAAGTTTGCTCTTGCGAAGGGTGAAGTGCGAAGGTTGCTCGAAGGCACCCAGTGTGCGGAGCCTGACTTAGCAAAGTTGAGTTTTTGGTGTTGTGGGTGGAGCGAAGTCTTCTTGACTTCGGACTTTTGCTCCCTACGAAGCCTGGTTTCGGAGCTGTGAAATACCTCCGAACCAGAACTTCGAAGGGTGTGTTTGAAGCCTGTTCTGCAAAAGACAGAATTAAAATAGAAGACTATTTTTAGTCTGAAATTTTAAAAGCTCCCATTCACCCCCCCTGTGGTCACCGTTTTCGGTCCAACACCAATAGAAACTAAATCTAACATACCAGAGAATGCGCCCATACTATTAAATCACCATAACAACAAGATTGGACTTAATCAAGATAGTTGCTAAATCATGAGTAATTAATAATATTTTCACATATCGAGCATGCTTTATTCAAATGAATGGTGCACAACATAAATTAGATACACTAGATCAAGATGTTGGACTCAACCGATGAAGCCTTGAACAATGATACCCAACTCACATTAATCTAAGAGATCGTAAGGATGCAACCTTAGACCTAGCGAATACACCAAGATGTTGGAGAAGCGCGTCTAGCCTCTCCTTGCTTCGTCCTTGCCGTCCTTCGCCAATCCGATCGATGAAGACAACATAGTCGTTCGCATGTAGACGTTCACAAGTACAGGGATGGAGTACCTCCCACGGTAGTGTGCTAGCACCGCACGTGAGAGACGGGGATCCTTGACCTCAACGTTTGAGATCAAGAAGGGGAGGAGAGAACTCTTGGGTGGCTGGGTCTAATCTAGGCTTATTGCTATATCCAAGACGTCCTCCTCCTCTCCTTATATAGGGCTGAGGGCCCCTAGGTCGTGCTTATCCTAAAACCCTAAAAACCGCAACAGATCCAATTTGTTTGCCCACGTCGGAACTTTCGATCCTGTATCGGAACTTCTGACAGGGTATTTTAGGTCTCCTAATATAGTAGGACACACAACAGATCCAATCTGTTTTCGCCCACCTCAGAACTTCCGATACCATATCGGAAGTTTTAGCTCATCGGAACTCCCGATACCATATCAGAACTTCCGAAGCAACAATTGCTCTCTGTATCGAGACCAGAAATTAACCAGAACTTCCGATACTTACTATCGAAACTTCTGATCCATTGAATTTTCTTAGGCATAACCTTCACATGCCACTATGACTAAAGAGTTAGTCATGATTTGAATCTGTTACTTGATCGAGTGAAATGTCGAGCTATCCAACAAGGATGGCACGCATATCACCTTGAGCTTGGCTGATGTCGTGTGGTAAAGGGACTAGTGCATGAGTATATCAAGGTTCAGTGAAAATTTGATTTTGTACACTTTCGGGGGTCGATATGTGCTGCTAGGTACCACTATTGATCAGTTAGCCAGAAAAGGTTTCCGGTGTAAGGTTATTTGTGTATGAACCTATCAGGTCACACACTTAAGGGGATGGATTAAGAGACCTGCAAAAAATGGTTCTTGTGCAAGTGGGAGATTGAAGGAATTATGTCCAAGAGAATTTTGGGCAAGCATATCGGAAGTTTCGATTTGGAATTAGAAGTTCCGATTATATTGCACTTGTCAAAAGTTCCGATATGGTATTAGAAGTTTCTACATGACTAAACTTGAGATGATTTTATATTTTTCTAAACGAATAGGAGGATCCGATGGTGGATCGAAAGTTCTGATGTTCTAGGGTTGTCGGAAGGTCCGATGGACTGGAAGTTCCGATAATTTCTAGAACTAAAACAGAGAGTCCAGATCAGAAGTTCCGATATAGAATCAAAAGTTTAGATGCGGGTGAAAAGATTATATCTATTGGGCTTTTTAATCTAGACTTGGGCCTAGGGTCCTAGCTCCATATAAAGGGAGGAGGAAGAGATCTTAGAGATCATATGAATTGTAGTTTAGATTAGATCTAAACCCTAGCCACCAAGAATCTCTCCTCTCCCTTTCTTGATCTCAAGAGTTGAGATTGAGATCACTCCTGGTTCTCACCGGTGGTGCTAGCATGCCGGCGTGGGAGCAATCTCATCCCTGTACGTGCGGACTCCGTGGAGGAATTGCTCGAATAGCGACACTCATCGTCTTCTTCATGTAGATACAACCGTCTTTGTCAATTGGATCATCGAGGAATGGCTAGAGTGAGGCGAGGATAAGCGAGGACGCGCTTCCCCAACTGAAGGATATGCCCAAGAAAATTCCGTGGATCAAAAGTTTCGATAGGTAGTATCAGAAGTTCTGATTATTATCTGGTTTCGATACAGAGAGCAAATGTTGCTTCGGAAGTTCCGATATGGTATCGGAAGTTCCAACGAGCCAGAAGTTCCAATTTGGAATCGGGGAAATTTTTACTGATCGGAAGTTCCGATATGGTATCGAAAGTTCTGAGGTGGGCGATAACAGATTTGATCTGTTGCGTATCATACTGTATCAGGAGACCTAAAATACCTTGTCAGAAGTTTTGATCCAGGATTGGAAGTTCTAACGTTGGCAAACATATTGGATCTGTTATGATTTTGAGGAGTTCGAGATAGACACGACTAGAGGGCTATCAGCCCTATAAAAGAAGAGGAAGAGGATGTCTTGGAACCAAGGAATAAGCCTAGATTAGACCTAGCCACCAAAGAGTCCTCTCCTTATTTTCTTGATCTTAATTGTTGAGGTCAAGGATCCCCGTCTCTCACGTGTGGTGCTAGCACGCTACCATGGGAGGTTCTCCATCCTTGTACGTGTGGACTCCGTGGAGGCGTTGTTCCAATAGCGATGCTCGTGGACATCTACATACAAACGACTACCTCGTCTTCATCGATCGGATCAGCGAAGGACGGCAAGGACAAAGCGAGGATAGGCTTGACGCGCTACTCCAACATCTTCTTCCGCTACACCTAACGTGTCTCGTGCTAGAAGTACCGATCCATGATATCGCACATGCATAAGTCTTGGGCTTAGGGCGTAAATTTTGAATTTGCCGACTAGCGTAGCTCCCTTATTCCCCAACAATGGTATCAGAGCCTACATGCGTAGTGTTTGTTGGGGGAAAATATCTCATCTTCGGGGTTATTGCCGAAGCAGCATAAAGGCAGTCAACCATTTTGAAGATTGTCCGAAGACCATCTTCGAAGATGCCCAGAACTTCGTTCGAAGCCCGAAGACAGGCACTAGTTCGAAGTATGTCTTCGAACTAAAGCCCTTCAAGATATTTTCTGCCAGCTAAGATGGAAGACTTATCTTCTATCCTATTAGATTAGTCTTTTACCATCTTAGTCCTATTAAGGAAACCGAATAGTTTCCTTAATGTCGGTTGTAATAGAGGGGTAAATAAGTCTTTTCCTTAATGTTTAGGCCTATAAATACCCCCCATTTCACCCTGTAATAGGGACCGATTACAAGTGATTCAATACACACTTTCGAACTATTCTAAGCTATTATCCTTTCGGAGGCTTAGAACAGTTTGCTTCGCAAACACTTCGTTTGTTAGTTTCTTTTTTACAGAAACCTGTTAGCGTAATCTTTTACGCCAACAGTTGGCGCCGTCCGTGGGGAACCTAGTCCAAAAAACTTCGTTCTCTACCAACTTCTTACATCATGCCTCCTAAGCGGAGCGCACCTCGCAATCCCACTCGGAGGTCCTCTCGGATCTCCGGAGAGATACCCTTCGACACAGTCGAAGTCGGAGGGTCTTCGACTATCCCTCCACCTCAAACTCCGCAAGGGGCTTCTATCCCTCGAGGATACGAAACCTCTCCGCCAACCCCTTCCATACTCCGACCGCCCGGAGCCACTCCGCCACCCTCCATTCCGATTCGAACTGATCATACCAGTTCTCAAGACCCGGAAGGTCCTTCCGGAGGAGATGAAGATAGCCTTGGAGACATGGCCACTCAAATGGCCAATCTTCAAGCTGAGGTAGCGAGGTGGCGACAAGAGGCTGCGAACAGGCTTCGCTCTCAAGCCACCCCAGCTATCCCCGAAGTGCCCGAAGACGACGATCTTGATTATCCCGAAGCCCCGGAGAACGCCTCTTACGACAATGAATCTCCATTGCATCCTGAGCTTCAGAAGGTTCGCTTCAATCCGAAGTTCAAAACTTCGAAGCTCTGCAAGTATGCTAGAGACGAAGATCCCAGTGAGTTTGTGCGTTCTTATGCCCTAGCGATTGAGGCTAGCGGCGGAGACAGAGAGACTATGGCGAAGTGCTTCCCATTAGCTCTTCAAGGAGTGGCGTTGAGATGGTTCTGGTCTTTAAAGCCAGGATCAATCATTTCCTGGTCACAGTTGAAGAGGAAGTTTATAAGTAACTTTCAGGGCACCTTCGTGCCCCCCATGTCAACAGGAAGCCTTTTCCAAGTGAAGCAGCTCCCCGGAGAAACATTGAGGCAGTACTTCAAGCGCTTCGCTCACACGAAGTCGCAAATTCGGGGGCTGTCTACATCCTCAGTGGTTGATGCAGCTCGGGAAGGCGTCAGTCATAAAGGCCTTCTGGATAAACTGCATCGGAAGAGCATCACCACAGTATCACAGTTGATGTCGTACTTCGAGGAGTACTCGAAGTCAGAAGAAGGTTGGCTTCGGAGGACTACTGCTACTTCGACAGTGTTGACGGAAGTTAAAGCAGAGTTGAAGACTTCGGCGCAGCCGCAAGAACCAGTCTTCGAAGTGCAACATGATAGAAGAAGAGGGCAAAAGCACCCTCGCTCTGAAGTCTTAAACATTGCACCCTCACAGAAGTTTGCACCAAGAGCTCCACAGTCTGCGGGGAACAAGTCCAGCGGCTGGAGGCCGCCAGGGAAAACGGCTGGCAAGGGCCAGACCCTTTTTTGCTGTATTCATGGAGAGAATCGAAGCCATGCAACTGACACATGCAAGGCTATTCTTACCCTTCGGGGAGAATACTTGGAGAGAACTTCGGGTCGAGGTAGTACCGACCGAAGTCCAGCAGCAGCAGTGCGCCCGAAGCCGGTCCAGGCTGTGGCGCGGATAGAAAATTTTGATGCTGCAAGGCATCCTCCGGTGGCCAATGTTATGCCACCTCCGAAGCAAGAAGAAGGGCAAGATAGAGGAAAGAGAGTAGTTCTCCCTGTCTCCGGAGGAGGTACCCTCGGAAGCATGTCCAAGAGACAGCGAAGAGAGTACGTTCGGGAAGTAGGCCATATTGGGACTTCGTCATCTGCAGCTGCAATGCCGGAGTGGTCTCATGTTCCAATATCTTTCTCTGCGGAGGATGCAGCTGGTATCAAGTTCCCGCATGCAGATCCATTGGTTATCACTGCTGATATTGCAGGGACTGAAGTCCGAAGGGTACTAATTGACGGAGGTAGTTCAGCAGATATCATTTTTGTACAAGCCTTCGATCAGTTATGCATTTCTCGGAAGCATCTTCTCCCAGCGGCTCGTCCTCTGCAAGGCTTCGCAGGACCTCCGCTTGATGCACTTGGCCAGATAGGCTTAGAAGTAACCTTCGGAGAAGGTTTACTAGCCCGAACTGAAGAAGTTATCTTTGATGTAGTAGATGCCCCGTATGCTTATAATGTCATCTTCGGGCGGGGCATGTTGAATCAGTTCGGAGCTGTGGCGCATCACAACTACTTGTGCATGAAGATGCCCACACAAGCAGGAGTCCTGACAATCTTCGGAGATCAAGCCATGGCTCGGAGGGCAGAATATGGTCATGGTCCTCCTCTTGATCCGAGGCAAGTAAACAGTGTCCAAGATAATGGAGAAATTTTTTCAGCCTCCTCCGAAGCTTCGAAGAAGTCATTTCCAAGACCAAGTCCCGAAGGAGAGATTGCAACGAAGGTCATTGTCAAAGATGGTAAAGAATACACCTTTCAATTTGGTAAAGATTTACCTCCCGAAGTTGCAACTTCCTTGGAAAAGGTCGTAGAAGAAAATTTGGATGTCTTCGCTTGGTCTGACGAAGATATCACCGGAGTCGATCGGGATATTATTGAGCACAGCTTGCTTGTAAACCCGAAGGCCCGGCCTGTTCGACAAGGGCTCCGGAAGATGTCCGCAGAGAGAGCTGCTCTAGCTAAGGACGAAGTTGAAAAACTGTTGAAGGCTGGGATTATCAGAGAAGTGGCCCATACAGAATGGTTAGCCAACCCAGTCTTCGTCAGGAAGAAGTCTTCCGGAAAGTGGCGCATGTGCATTGATTTCACATCTTTGAATAAAGCGTGCCCACGTGACCCCTACCCCATGCCCCGAATTGATCAGCTAGTTGACTCCACTGCAGGCTCGGAGTTACTAAGCTTCCTCGACGCGTATTCTGGTTATCATCAAATATGGTTGAAGCGCGAAGATGAAATCAAGACGAGCTTTGTAACTCCTTCGGGAGTCTTCTGCTATGTAAGAATGCCCTTCGGCCTAAGAAATGCCGGGGCTACTTTTTCAAGATTAGTTGCTAAGGCTCTAGGTCATCAACTAGGTCGCAATGTGGAGGCCTATATGGATGATATTGTAATAAAGAGTGCTTTAAAGCACCAACATAGCCTAGACTTAGCAGAAACATTCAATAGCCTTCGGGCATGTGGGATCCGTCTTAACCCCGAAAAATGTATATTCGGAGCTAAGGCTGGAAAGTTGTTAGGGTACTTAGTTTCAAGCAAGGGAATTGAAGCTAGCCCTACTCAAATAACTGCGCTGCAGAAGATGGCTCCTCCGGAGAATTCAAAGCAAGTGCAAAAGCTGACTGGACGTCTGGCCGCACTTAGCAGGTTTTTATCAAGGTCTGCGGAGAGGAGCTTGCCAATCTTTAAAGCTTTGAAAGGGTCCGAAGATTTTGCATGGACACCGGAGTGTCAGAAAAGCTTCGAAGATATTAAAGATTATCTCAGCCATCTTGCTACACTTACGGTGCCTATTGCGGACGAAACCGTACTTCTGTATCTTGCAGCTACAGGCTCAGCTGTCAGCGCAGTCCTTGTCAGAGAAGCGGATATCAATGGGAAGTTGGTCCAAAATCCTGTCTATTTTGTATCCGAAGCATTGTCAGGAGCGAAGACAAGATACTCCGAACTTGAGAAGTTCGTTTATGCTCTGATAATGGCTTCGAGGAAGCTAAGACATTATTTTTTGGCTCATAATGTAATTGTACCAACTTCGTATCCTTTAGGAGATATGCTCCGAAGCAAAGATTCCACTGGAAGGATTGGAAAGTGGGCAGTAGAACTAGCACCCTTCGGCATATCTTTCCTGGCAAGGACAGCTATCAAATCTCAAGTCCTAGCAGACTTCGTAGCAGAGTGGACTCCACCTGCGAAGTTGACTCCGGAGAAATCAGATGACGGAGTTTGGACTATTTACTCCGATGGGGCTTTCCAAGCATCCGGAGCAGGCATTGGGGCAGTATTGATTTCACCGTCAGGACAAAGAGCAATGTACTCCGCAAGACTCAACTTTAAGTCTACCAATAATATAGCGGAGTACGAAGGAATTTTATTGGGACTCCGGAAAGCACGTGCTCTAGGGGCTACAAGGATAATTATAAAAACAGATTCTCAGATAGTAGCAGGGCACGTAGACAAAAGTTTTCAAGTCCGACATCCACAGCTTGCAAAGTACTTGGAAGAAATTCGCAAGATCGAAGCACATTTCAAGGGTATTTCCATTCGGAGTATACCAAGAGCTGAAAACGTGCAAGCGGACATTTTAGCGAAGGCTGCTGCCGGAGCTGTGGATGTGCCTGACGAAGCTTTCTATGAGGAGCTCAATGTACCTTCGGTGCCACAAGTTGCCTCTGCAGAGATTCTCTGCATTCCTAGTGCAGATTGGAAAGATTCGATCATAGAACTCTTGCAAGGAGGAACAAATTTGCCCGAAGAGCCCCAATTGTCAAGATTAAAGCTCAGAGCAAGAAACTATCAATTAATCAACGGTATATTATACAAGGCCGGAGTATGTTCCCCTCTACTCCGATGTATATCTCAAGCCGAAGGCCAAGAAATTCTTCGAGAAATTCACGAAGGCCTTTGTGGAAGTCATTTAGCCCCTAGAGCTCTGGCAGGAAAAACACTTCGCCAAGGGCTTTATTGGCCCACAATAACAGCTGATGCGGAGAGCTTGGTCCGCACTTGTCAAGGATGCCAGTGGATGGGTCGACGGAGTCATCGCCCACCAACAGCTCTTCAAGTCATTGCTCCGGTTTGGCCTATGGCCAGATGGGGTATGGATCTAATTGGTCCCTTTCCGTTAGCAAAGGGAAATCTGAAGTTCGCAGTGGTAGCCATTGAATATTTTTCTAAGTGGGTAGAAGCAGAGCCCTTAACAGCTATCACTTCGAATAATGTACAAAAATTCTTTTGGAAGAACATTATTTGCCGGTTCGGAGTGCCTAGATATCTCACAGTTGATAATGGAACACAGTTCGACGCAGAACCCTTCAGGAAGTTTTGCGAAGACCTAGGCATTCAACTATGTTTTGCTGCAGTGAGACATCCTTAGTCGAATGGAGCCGTTGAGCGAGCCAATGGAAATATTTTATCAGGGCTAAATCGAAGAATAGTAGGATTATCAAAGGGACTGTGGACCGAAGAGCTTCCGAAGATTCTCTGGTCCATTCGGACTACGCAAACAAGGTCCACAGGTTTTACTCCGTTCAGACTACTATTCGGAGATGAAGCAATGACTCCAACGGAGCTCAAAGGGGGATCATTTCGCAGCACCGAACCAGACATCGAAGAAGAAAGACAAGCTTCGTTAGATTTGTCAGAAGAAACAAGACTTCGAGCTGTAGCTAATTTATCAAAGTATCATCAGCAGACGAAGACTTGGTATGACCCGAAGGTTAAGCTCAGCGAGTTAAGGCCGGGTCATCTTGTTCTACGAAGCATTATAGCACCAGGGAAGTTAGGCAATAAATGGGAAGGTCCATATCTAATTGTCCGCTCAGGGCGCCCTGGTTCATTCAAATTAGCTAATTTAGAAGGTGAAGAGTTAGCACATACTTGGCATGCGGAGCACCTAAAGCGATACTTCGCATAAGGGCTCCTTGTAATTCGCTTGTAATCACCTCTAAATTAATAAAGCATGCACCCTGCTGTTTGCCTTCCCCTTGACACTCCTAGTTTCCCGAGCGGACGCGCTGGGACGGAAGTCGATCGAGAGGGAAGTGTCATCAAGCTGGGCTGTATTTCCGGACTTCGTACCCATAAAGTCGAAGCCTCCGGTGTGGTGGCTGAAATCCATCCGGAGCCCAAGCTGATACCTTGTAGGCATCCGTAAAAGAGCCAATACCACATTCTACGGAGTCCAAGCTTCGGCTGGTAGACTTCCGTAAAAAGAGCCGAAGGTGGCCAAAATATGCGGAGTCCAAGCTGCAGCTTGCAGACATCCGTAAAAAGAGCCGAAGGTGGCCAATTTCTGCGAAGTCCAAGCTCCGGCTGGTAGACTTCTGCAAAAAGGAGCCGAAGGTGGCCAAATTCTGCGAAGTCCAAGCTCCGGCTGGTAGACTTCTGCAAAAATAGCCAAAGGTGGCTACAATTCTACGGAGTCCAAGCCATTGGCTGGTAGACATCCGTAAAAAGAGCCAAAGGTGGCCAAATTCTGCGAAGTCCAAGCTCCGGCTGGTAGACTTCTGCAAAAATAGCCGAAGGTGGCTAAAGCAAAAACAGCATTTAAGCCATGAGCTTCGAATGTCTGTTCATATAAGTCCAAAGTGACAAAATTCTTAAGACACTAAAGTGTCCTGAAAGATATCTCAATTGATTTCTTTCATAAAACAAAGGTACCAAGTTACCATTCTTCTGACTACAAAGGTCGAAGACATTTCATAAGATTTCAAAAGATCTTTAAATGACAGAGGGGCTCCGAACCCCCCAAAAAAATTGTACTCCGAAGTCTTTTCTTTGCGCATAACCATCTTTGAATACAGTTCGAAGTTGCTTATACCCAAAGAGGGGCTAGTAATATGGAGACAATTTTAAATCGGCATTCATTATTAAAATAAATGTGTTTACAGATTACACTATGAAAAATTGGTGTCTATACCAAGAAGGAATCGGAGACCTCTTCGGTCCCGAGAGCTAGGGGTGGAATGACTAGTTCCAACATCAGAAGTTCTAAGAACTTTGCGCTTAACTCTCTTCCTCCCCTTCGAAGCTCTAAAATCCTTCTGCTCTTGTTGAAGCTCGGCCCAAGTTCGAAGCCGCTCGGGGCTTCTTTCCCAGCTTCTAAGATCTTCAGATCTTTTATTTTGGGCTTCACCTTCGTCTTCGGACCAATTAATGTCTTCAGAAGACGAGGTGTTTGCGTCAATCTCTTTATCTTCCTCTTTAATATAAGACAATACGTCTTTGATTACTTCGGGCGCTGTTGGCGTAAAAGATTACGCTAACAGGTTTCTGTAGAAAAGAAACTAACAAACGAAGTGTTTGCGAAGCAAACTGTTCTAAGTCTCCGAAAGGATAATAGCTTAGAATAGTTCGAAAGTGTGTATTGATTCCTTTTTAATCGGTCCCTATTACAGGGTGAAATGGGGGGTATTTATAGGCTCAAACATTAAGGAAAGACCTATTTACCCCTCTATTACAACCGACATTAAGGAAACTATTCGGTTTCCTTAATAGGGCTAAAATGGTAAAAGACTAATCTAATAGGATAGAAGATAAGTCTTCCATCTTAGCTGGCAGAAAAGATCCTGGAAAGCTTTGGTTCGAAGATATACTTCGAACCAATGCCAGTCTTCGGACTCCTGACGAGGTTCCAAGCTGCCTTCGAAGATGACCTTCGGACTATCTTCGAACTGGTTGGCTGTCTTCATGTTGCTTTGGCAATAACCCCGAAGATGGGATATTTTCCCCCAACAGTAGCCCCTCGAATACGCTTCTCCGTTCGGCCTGTAATGTTAGGAGAGCAGTATACGGAAAGAAAAGATAACCAATCATAGGGGTTATTAATTTCTGTTTTATCTCCGAAATACATGAAGATATGAACTTCGAATCAGTCATAAAGTAATTACTTTTCGAACTATCTTAGAACTGACTCAGGAAGTTCGAAAGTCTTTTTAGACTTAGAAAATATAACCGTTAGTTCCTGTTCTAACGGAGTTATATGAGGCGTTATTTTCGGAGGAAAATAACAGGCGGGAATGCGAAAGGGCAGAGCCCAAACGGTAACAAACGGAAAGTTTTAGGCTATAAATAAAGAACTCTGGAACTTACTCGATTACCTTTTCAACCGCTCGCTCCCAGTCAAAAGCCTTTTGAGTTCTTGGTCTGAGCCCT